>JAUCMT010000002.1:8111351-8174893 GCA_032357475.1 Enteromius thamalakanensis | reverse complement strand
CGCGGAAAGCGGAGCATATGAATCGCGTGCAGAGCACAAAACTGACGAAAGCTGCTCCGGCGGAAAACTGACGAGATGTAATCAAACTTTCAGATGACACGCAGCTCATTTCTTCATCACTATAAGTTACCCAAAACACATTAAAACAAGTAACACCCGCTACAAGTGGGTTTGTGCAGCAGAGCGGCTCTCGCGTTTGCTCCGTGAACACGCTCGCGAGTCCTGAACATTTCCAGGTTCCGTTACAGAACACGGTTGTCACTCCCTGTACTCAACAACTGCATTCTGCTGCTGTGTGAATATGGCCAATAAAATGCGATTTTTTTGGCAACACAATTTTATATAGACTATGAGTAGGTAAAATAAAATAAAAAAAAATAAAATGACCTTTAACTGATTGTGTTAATCGGTTAAACTTCAAATCGGTCGGTTAACGGTTAAAATGAGCATCCCTACATTGTACGATGTCTAATGTGAAAAATCACGATGGACGATGTCATCGCCGTCGTAGGCGGCAATGGTTTACCACGCTCGCCAGCATCAATGGTGCGCTTGCTTATTAATGGCATAGATTTGCTGCCATAGATTGTGTTTTTCACGAGCTGGTTGCTGCTGCGGGGCGGAGGATCGCGATGCCCTGGCTCAGCATCGTGATGTATATCAGCCATTGACCCAACCCTAGTCCTGACTACCTTTCTGGGCCTTGTTGTGTCATGATGGCTGCGTTGTTGTCTAATTTCATCAAAAATACCTCAATTTGTGTTCCAAAGATGAACTAAGGTCTAACGGGTTTGGAGCAAAATGAGGGTAGTTAATGAACGACGTAAATTTTAGTGAATTTTCGCTTTAATAAAAAAAAAAAAAAAACATATCTTGACTTTACATGCAGTAAGATTTACAGTAAGTGCAGTACTGTCCTTTTTAAAAAAGATTGACCTTTTTGACCATTTATTACTTTCAGTATTTATAAAAACAGACCAACAACACTGTCAACTAGCTAGTTAGCTACCTAGCATCAATCAAATTGGAAGTCTCACACAAAAAGGAACTATGACTTTAGATGATGAAATGTCCCAACTAATAAAACATTTAAAGATCTATTCTCCATGCCCCATCAAAGACACCATGAATTTTGCATATAGTGTCTCTTTACAGCTGAAAAAAAAATGAGGGAAACACTGAAAAGCCATCTCTTGATGAATCTCGCTGCAGGAAAAAGATGGAAGATTACACCACAATCCATGAGCTGATAAAAATATGAGCTGCTGGACTGCTGAAAATGCATGGTTTTGTAAATGATCATCTTAAATATGAATTATGGGAATATAAAGTAAGGTCGGTTCAGTTTTAAATATGTTTAAGGTCTAACTAATTACACAATGCTCACACAGGCAACATTCAATAAACTTCTAAATCAACCACAAAGAAATATAGTACCAAGTCTGGGAAGAATAAATAAATAATAAAGTCAGTTTAAAAACAAAAAACGGTAGCAACTTTAAAAACAAATTCATTCATTCTTACCTTTTCACTGAAACACTCAAGCAAGTCTCCAACATACCCTCGCATTTCTTGCAAGAATCTATATTTGTCTGCGGCCTCCAGTGAGGAGCCCTCCAGGAGCTGGATGGTCTTTTTGGAGGCCTCCAGCTCCTCCTGGATCTGCTCAAAGCGCCGGGCATTGGAATCACGCCCATGGCGCATAAAGTTCAGCCTGGCACAGAGGGGAGTCAAAGAAAGATTTATTATTAGTGATAATAATTGTGTCAAAAATTAGCAATGGAATCAAACAATTGCAGATTTTGGCATCTGCAAATTACACCACCTTAAGGATAAAATATTACATTTTAGCCTAAGATGGAGCCGAAATATTGCACACAATAGCCAGAATTTAACAGGATCAATGTGCCTTGGCACTAAGCTGGAAGTCCACAGTGCAATATGAGAATCGTGAACATTTATGGAACGTGCACCAAATTATATGGGGAAAAAAAACAAACTAGTGTTTGCATATTCAAAATCCTAGAAAAAAATCCACATGGGAAGATCTGAACTTGGGATTTGAGGGGTTACAATGGCCTCCGATGAGCAGGCAGTTCAGACCGTACCTGTCTTTCAGACGTTCCTTTACCAGATCTGTTGTTACAGGGGTCAGGTCACAAGAGGGAATGGGATAACTGGGAACTGAGGGCTCTGCTTTTAAAGGCTTGCTGTTATCTGCTCCAGCTGTGGCAGTGTAGCTAGGTAGCATGGTGTAGGATGGTCCATACGGCTGTGCATCATAACTCCATTGGTAATACATCGTTGCGTCCTCAGATGTGGTGGCTTGGACCTAAAAAATAAAAAAAGTATATGCCACGTAAAAGGATCAGAGTGTCAACATGTTAATTACACAGCCGTTCATAACTAAGAAAGATCTATAGTGTTATACTGTCAAAAAAATATTCTACTTTCCTCGAATGCTGCATGTCATACATTTAATTTGTTAATATTTAGATTTTGTATTGACTTTAAAATGAAAGAATGTCAAATCAAATTTCAGTTGCTCTATTAAAATAAGCATTCTAGGCATTTTTGTTACTCACCTGTGGGATGCTTATGCCCTTTCTGATCTGCTCCTGCTCCCAGCGACTCACTTCCTCATCCTGCCCATTATCTAGAGCTTCATCATCACTGCATTCAATACCTAAACCACAACACACATTCAAAACAAACACTGAGGTCAGACCCAGGCACACAGCGTGTTCTTCACCAAAGATACCAGTTCAAGTGTAGCGCCAGATGTTTTTGTATCAGGGGGAAGTTGTATCTGAATGCAAGTCAACTTTTTTAGTTCAAATTTTAGATGATGTCGTCAGATGACTAGCTCTGAGCTTCATACACTGACCGATCTCCTCTGCTATTTTCTGCCTCTGACTCTTCATCTTGACTCCACTGAAGACGATTCTCTTCTCATCTTCATCGTCGCTGCCGCCGTTCTCATCTTCATGAGTGAGGCGCTTGTTTGTAGCCTCATTCTCGACCAGCGGAGCTTCACCCCCAAGCTCTCGAGCCATCTGCCTACGTTTACGAGCAGCATGAATGAAGGCCGCATCGGGGATCTCGCCTGTTGAAATGCATAACAGTTATTGTTAGTGTAAACACAATGACTTATTTTCACCAGAAAACCCCTTAAAGGGCTAAAAACATGCAGGGCTTAACAACATTTAACAATAACCATAAGCAGGTTCCAGCGAAGTATGACCGTTCTTGAAGCATAAAAAAAAAACTGCCTGATCATGCAGACTTGTCCTGTGACATGCCTGCTCCAGATTGATCGGGGCTCTCACCTGGTCTGAGCGAGCTGAGAGCAGACAGAGTTTGGCTAAATGCTCCACCCGCAGGCTTTTGCTCGCCATCCTCCTCCTGTTCCTCATTGCTGTCCACCTCCATTTCTTCCTCTCCCTGTTCACTGCTGGCTCTGCTGCCCTCCAAGGGCTCCTCTTTAATTGACAGATTCTGAGCAAGTCCACCTGGAACTGATGAGCGATAATACAAACTTATGTGTCAAGATTTCTAAGGGTTTGTAATACTTTTAGCATCTAAAAAACAATATAAGAAATAGAATTTTTTCCTCAAAATAAAAAAAACAGCCATTTGACTCATAATTATGCATGACATCATGCATTTAAAAAAAATAATAATAATAAATAATAATAATAATAATAATAATTTGTACCAATGCGTGTGTGATCCTGTGTGGAACTGCCGGTCTTTTCCAAATCCTCTTTGTATTCTTTTTTCAGCTGCTTGACAATCTTCTTGCTGTAATTGGATTTCTTCACACGGAACACTTCAGTGTCATCTAATAACGACACACAGAGAAAAGCATGACATATCTGTGTGATTCACTAGGATTTGCATTGCAAAGTATTTTTAAGGTCCACAATTTTTTTTTATCAATTAATTAACCCAACCTGAAATTCGTATGATTCAAATTTTTTAAAATCTGTTTTCAAATTCTCCAAATTATTTCACATTTCCGTACCACTGAAATAGCATTTTTTTTATTACATTGGTCTTAGCCAATCATTTGTGATATTCAAATACTCCGAGTCCTAATTGGTCAGTATTACTTGTTACTATAAATGCTAAGTAGCTCGTGTTTCTCGATCAGTGACCGTCACTTTAATGACACAAACTGTTTTATAAGTGCATTAAATGGCAATTAGTGGGTTAACTACACTGCAAACCTGAATAATTAGTGAAACGTTACATGCGTCTTCCGTGGCGGTTAATACGCACCTTCATCATCGTGGAAGCTCAGCAGACTGGCTTTCGGTTCCTCTCGGTTCTCAGGCTTCCTCTCGGTTCTCTTCTTCTCTTTGTTGAACTTGACAGCGCCGGGCTGAAACCCGTTGTTCAGCGTGTTCGCTGCAGGAGCGGGGCCGGGGGTGGTGGTGGACTCACTCGGGTTCGCCGAGTCTTCAGCCCCGGGCCTGCCAGACTTCTGGTCCTCCTCTCGCTCCTCATCTTCCGAGTCATTCCTCCTTCTGAAATTGCACCTCTTTGCTTTCTTAAACATAATGATGTAGTATGCAACGCCTCTAAGAGAACATGTACAGACTGATATTTAGATTTTTGCAGAGCGCCAATGAAGATAACAAGTCCACCATTTTGCCTTCAGCGGAAACGTTTATGTACCTCTGTGGAGGTTTAGATTTGCTGAACGTCATCGGGAACTCTCTGCTGCCATCTAGAGTAGAGGTGCTCCAATTTGACAATGAGTTTATTTTTTATAAATGACCTACGTCTTCTTCCAGTGACTAAAAAAATTATTTCAAAATATTTTTTAATTAAAGTGTACATTTGAGAGGAACCATACCTTAAATATACATAAAGAACACACAAAGTACTGTTTATTTCTCATGATAAATGAAAATCATTTACATAATTTCGAAAAAACAACCAAAAAAAAACACAATCCAAATGTTAAACATATGACGTTTAATATAAACAAAAGTTTTAGCTGCTTTTTTCCTTAGTAACATATAAATGTCTTTTTATTTAACTTTATTTTCAGTATTTTATTTACATTTTTTCAAATTAAAGTTTTTCAACTGGGGCCTGTTCCATAAAACAAGTTTACCAAATAAGCCAGGCTTATTTCAGTTAGTCTGACTTATTGCCAGTTAATTAAAATAAGTCAGACTATCTTCCATAAGCCTGGCTTATTTGGTAAACTTGTTTTATGGAACAGGCCCCTGAGGTTTTAGATAATGAATACAATAATATGAACAGTTTTATCAACACTGTTGTTAGATTATAGTTTCCCACTTGATCCTCTTAAAACCGCAAAGCCACAAAGCGTAAAGCCGTTGAATCCAGACTGAGCTGAAACATAAAATAATAATAGTAGTATACATACATATATATGTGTATGTATTATATATATATATTTTTTTTTGGGGGGGGGGGGGTTAGGTTTTTAACGCACTTTATGGAGCCAACCTTCTTAGCCCTCAAGGCATGCATTTAAAAGCTATTCAAAGGCAAGCTGTTCATCATCCCTTGCATACACAGATAGAAAGATAGATACTTACATTGTAGGAACTCTTCCCTAGTCATTACTTGTGGAAGTGATCTGGATGCATTTCACTATAAAGACCAATGGAAAAGTGTGAGGTTTTATGCAGTGATCCAATGTATTCATTAAACAGTTTAAACATTTAAGCAGCAACAGTATGTTAAATATCTCTATAAATTGTGTACATCATGTCACCAGTATTTCACCTCTAGCAGAAATCTCTTCTATCTCCTCGCTACATGAATCCTCCAGCAGCTCTCTCAGCAGAGAGACAGATTTTCCAACACTGTCAAAAGAGAGCTGGGAACTGACAGTGACGTTGGGCAAGCATACAGAATGCAAAACAGGATTTCCGGAGTTCTACAGACACAGAATTATAATAAAGGCATTACGCCTAAAGGAGCATTGGTTAAAGAAAACACTAGTAAAATCCTCTTTAATATCACCTGAAGGTAATAAATGTGATTGTCTGTGTGTGACAACTCCTCCTGCTCTGCATCTTTCCCCTTCAGAAAATGAATTGCTGACTCCAGTCTCCTCATGTGCGGTTCAGCTCGACTCAATGCAGCCTCTTCCTGATCTCTGATCAGCTGTGTGACCTCAGAACGTCTTCTCTCAAATGAGTGGATCAGTTCGGTGAAGATCCTCTCACTGTCCTTTACTGCTGCCTGAGCGGAGCACTGTTAGGACACACAAAGTGAGGGTTCTCAGACAGGATACGAAACGGCCAGCTCAATGCAGCTCTCCTCTAAAACCTCACCTTGTGAGAATCCACAGCCTTTCTAATCTCCTGAAGTTTTTGTTCTTTCTGCTGGATATCCTTCAAATGCTTTCTGTGTATTTCCTCAAATTTTCTCTGTTGAACAAAGAACTACAGTAAACTGTTCTTCAGTATGAGTCAAATACAAAATCGTACAGACCACTGGTGCCAAATATCTTTTTATATTGTTATTAATGTTTCAAGGTGAACATCTACTGAACTGAAACAACTCAGGTTTGCTTAATTATTCATACATACTCACATATATTTTGTTTTTAAGATAAGATCATGTTAAAATGTGAATCAAATAGGATGCATTAGACTTTTGAGGGACGTTTACATCTCAATAATCATTGTGTTATTATGTTTAGCATATAAAATATGAGTTTTTATAGTGTTAAATGAAAAGTTCATACCTCTTTGTCTATCCTCTCTGCTTCAGCCGTTCTTATCACATGATTTTTGTGTTCGTCAAGCATACACATCGTACAAATACACTCCTGGTCAGTTTGACAGAAAACTTCGAGAGGCCTATCGTGCGTCTCACAAATCATGTCCTGGAGCCCTTCAGTTGCTTCCATCAAATGGTGCTTCTTGTATTTGAAGAACCTCTCGTGCTGTTCAAGGTGAACTTGACAGTAAGAATTTACACAAATCAAGCAGGACTTGACGGCTTTGCGTTTTCTTCCAGCACATAGGTTGCACTTCACATCTCCATAACCAGCGTAACACTGAGCAGAAGCAGGTTGTTGCGTTGCCTTCCCTAGTTTATCCAACATTTCAGCCAGAATTGTGTTTTTGCTCAGTACAGGTCTTGGAGTGAAGGCATGTCTGCATTGGGGACAGCTGTACACCCCCTGGTCATCATCATCTTCCTGATTCCAGCAGTCTCTAATACAGACCATGCAAAAAGTGTGTCCACAGGGAAGAGCCACAGGCACCTTTAGGAGATCAAGACATATTGGACAGCAGAACTGGTCTGGAGACACTGAAATACTGGCTTCTGCCATTTCACCATGAAACCGCGGGACAACCGCTTTCTCAGTAACTTAACACCTGGCTTTGTTTTCGCAAAAGAAATTAAACTCAATATAAGGAGTCATCCAGTAGGAGGCGGTTTGCATGTCACCCCATACTTATAGTGCTGCAAACATGTCAGCCACAAGGTGTCACTATTTCTACCAAAAATAAATGCATATATAATGAAATAAAAACATGCTTTGGAATATTACAATTATTTACATAAAAGCAGTACTTAATTTAGTTATTTTTTCTTTTAATTATAATGTTAGCAATTTTGTTGTGCATTAAAAAATTTTGTGTGCATACTTTTATGTAGTTAATGTATTTTTTGTTTTTGTTATTTTTTTACATCAATTTAAACAAAACAAAAAAGTGAAACGTTGCTTCGACAACTAGCATAAGTAAAATACATTAAGATTTTATTTTTTTAATTCTATTCAGATGTAAGATAAAAATAACAAAATGTTTAAATTAGAAGGCAAAAAGTCATAATTTGTGACTTTATTTTTTAAAATAATTTTTGTCTCTTTAATCTCATAATTATGACTTGTGACTTTTTTGTGATTTTTATATTATAATTACCAAAGCATGATTTTATCTTTGAGTCGGCAATGTGCTTCCATAGTGTTATGACTTAAAACTATTTTCTCAAAGTGTAGAAAATACTGGATATTTTAGTGTTGTAGACAATGTTTAACATTAATTTTAGTGCTGGGCAATGATTAATTGCAATTAATCACATCTAAAAAATAAATATACAATTATGTATTTAAAAGCCATGCCATTATGTTAAAACTCTATTAAAATTCTGTTCAAATCATGTAGCTGTGTTTCGGAACATGATAACTGGTTTCTAGCTGGTCATTAGCTGGTGCAAACTGGTTATTAACTGGTTGTCCATGTTCAAACTCATTTCGACCACTTTAAACTAGTGTAACAAGATGTTTTGTTTATTTCTACTCCAAGATGATTTACCAGTTTGCCCCAGCTAATAGGCAGCTTGAATCAGCTAATGACCAACTTCAAACCAGCTACTAGATTACAGCAAGCCGTCTCAGATGAATTCTTCCGGCAGGGAAGGGCTTCCCATGAATTTCATGGGTGTGTAAATCCCAGAAGGCTGTCATCATAGCTTATGACTGCTCATCTTAATGTCTTTGCTGTCACATAACGCAGGGCCACACAGAACGTTTCTGCTGAGAATTATTTAAGGACTTTAGCAAGGACAGTCAGGCTTTACTGAGACTATGGTTACTTTCTGGACCTGTCTGGGATATTTGAGCATCTTTTGTGCTGTGATAGAACAAGTGTCTGGAATCAACAGAACCTTCTACATTGGAATTCGAGAGGAAAATTGGAATTATGCACCGAGCGGCCATAATCTGATAATTGGAAGACCTATTGCAGTGGATGAGTGAGATTACCATTTATGTATTATATTATTTATTGTTATTATTACTATTATATATTAATGTAAAATGTATTTACATTTATGTTTATATATTATATGCTTTAAAAACTGTTCATAAAATGTATAGTGTGTTGTGTAGTGTTATATATTAAAATTACTGATAAAAATATCTCTATATAATATTAACTTTATTTTAATTTTTTTAATAATAATAATAAAATTGTTCAATTAACTTTTTAAAATATTTTTCTAACAGTGAGATTTGCACCACATATTCACCATCAACTGGCAAAAAAAAAAAATCTACTATCAGACCATAAAATCAGGGATGCAATTTGCCTTTTTTTTTTAGAAACTCCAGACATGCCGTCACATGATTCTTTTTGGTTTTTTTTGGCATCCTCCCACCTGCACCTTTTCTCTGCACTCATCTACTGTTCTCTCTTTCTTGTTTACCTAGACGTGTTTGAGGACTGACCTTTTCTAGACAATATCTGGTAGTTTGATATACTGTAATTGTATTCATTTGAGGAATATATTTGATATCGTTTTCCTTATACCAGTGCCCACAAGAAAATTTCCACAACCATCCTTCAATTTTACACACCTAAGTCAAAAGTTTTTCACTCATTCACAAATACAGTTCCAACAAAGCAAAATACAAAAACAATTTTTTAAATACCTGCATTTTGAGTTTTAGTAATGTGATACATTGCTCACAATACAACAAGGATAATGTTTAATTGTCTAAATACCTTTAAAAATGTATTTATAATTGTTTTCTCGAGGTTGTACAATAATCTCTTATTATCTCAATTATTTCTTGTAATCCTATTAGGTTTATATATTGTCTTTATCTTTGTCATTGCTCAGGTATGCATCAGTATTCCTGCAGCGTGGGCCTCAGCGGATTGGCAGTGTGTACAAAAAGGCGATATACAAGCAGTACACAGATGCTTCTTATTCTCAAGAGATCCCCAAACCCACCTGGCTGGGCTATCTGGGCCCCATACTGAGGGCCGAGGTCCATGATGTCATCATCGTGCACCTGAAGAACTTTGCCTCCAGACGTTACTCCATGCATCCTCACGGTGTCTTCTATGGAAAGGACTCAGAAGGTAAAACTTATTTCTCTCTCATTCGCTTATTATAAATTTCAAATATTTGACTTTGTGTTGACTTCCTCTTGTCTCCACTAGGTGCACTGTATCCAGACGGAACCTCAGACACTCTGAAGAAGGATGATGGGGTTCCACCAGGTGGAAATCACACCTACATCTGGACAGTAAAGCCAGATTATGCTCCTCAAAAGGGTGACGCCAACTGCCTGACATGGGCCTACCACTCCCACGTCAGCGCTTCACAAGACATTTCATCCGGGCTTATCGGAGCCCTGCTCACCTGTAAGAAAGGTAAAGCTTCAGAAGACATTGTCGTTGTCAGCAAAAAAAACACATTTTAGATAAAGGTCAACTTAGTCCTGCTTTGCAGGATCAGTTCACTCAAAAAATTATTGCTCGTCCAAACCAGAAAGACCTTCATTCAACTTTAGAATACAAATGAAGGTATTTTTGATTAAATCCGAGAGCTGTCTGACCCTTCATAGACAGTAATGCAACTGAGTTTCACAGCTCAGAAAGGTACTAAGGACATCATTATAACAGTTCATTTGACAGCAGTGGCTCAATTGTAATGTTATGAAGCAAAGAAAATAAACTTTATTTAACAATTTCTTCTCTTGTGTGTCAGTCTTCAACATGAGAGTACCAGGATATATTCTGACATACAACCTGGATGCGCTGCTCCTTGTTTTCAATCAGAGGAATGCCCACATACACATTGTGATGTTCTCTTGAATGCATGGCGGAAACTGACATAGAAGAGAAGAAATTGTTAAATAAAGTTATGTTGGGATTTTTTTGTGCACAAAAAGCATTCTCGTAGCTTTATAGAATTAGAATTCATATACTGAATTAAATATCAAAACTAAAATGCCGCTTTCAGGAACCCTGCATACTTCTGAACACCATCAAAATCAGCGTGCTGATGTGGACCAGGAACTTGTCCTTTTGTTTAGTGTGGTGGATGAGAACATCAGCTGGTACCTGAAACAGAACATCCAGACTTTCTGCTTTGATCCATACGGTGTGGACCCTGCCAGAGAAGACTTCCAAGAATCCAACATGATGCATGGTACGTACCTGACTATTTACTATGAAGTACAACTGTCACTGTTCAGGCTTTAAAGACAAAAAAGAAAATGGTGTGATAAGTGTTTTTTTATGCAATGGAATCATAAGTTATACAGTTTGAGCCATTACTTAATTTTTCACCCATTTTTAGCCATTAATGGGTACATGTACGGCAACCTACCGGGCATTGAGTTTTGCCAAAACCGCACGGTTGCTTTGCATCTCTTTGGCATGGGGAACGAGATCGACATTCACTCTGTTTATTTCCACGGACACACACTCCTGGACCGTGGGCACCGTGTGGATGTCCTGAGTCTGTTTTCTGCCACTTTTGCCACTGCAGATATGGTCCCTGCGACAACAGGGACGTGGCTCTTGAACTGCCAAGTCAACGATCATCTGACAGGTAATGTTTGACCAAGCATGTTGATAACATGACAACATTGGAACAAATACTATAGTGAGTAGAAAAAACTTGCATAATAAAATCTAAAAGTATCTAAAGTAATATTTATATTGGTATAGTTTATATTTATAGTAAATTATATTAGAAAACTAGTCCTTTATACATCAAAATATACATTAAAGGAAGGTTCATTTAAATTCATTTAAGAATGATTATATGGCATGTTTAAGATTTTTTGAGTTAAAAAAAGTAAATTTTATTTTAAAATTATTGACAGATTTTATTGATTTAAAAGAAATTAACAAAATGTTGACCGGTATTTTTAGAGATTTCTGTTTCTTCAAGAAGCTGTTTTTATATTCCTATGCCTACGTGGAAGATATTATGCTCTTCCATGTTGTCTTCCACAGCTGGAATGCAGGCCTTATTCAAAGTTTCGTCCTGTAAGGATGAGATGAACTCCAAAGTTCATCTCAGTGGGAAGATTAGGAATTATTTCATTGCTGCTGAGAAGATTCGCTGGGACTATGCACCATCAGGGATGGACAAACTAACCAATGAATCGCTGACCAATCCTGGGAGGTCTAACATTTGATTATAATTCATAATCACACATTATACAAGCACTTCCAATCATTATGACAGTGAAGTTGAAGTTAAAATAATAATTCTTGGTTAGCGTTTCAGAGATATTCTTTGGGATGAGTGGGGGCCGACTTGGTGGAAAGTACTGGAAAGTGGTTTACAGAGAATATACAGATAACCATTTCACCTTAAAGAGAAAGCAAACCAGTGCTGAAAATCATTTAGGGATTTTGGGTAAGATCTAAATTACCATAGTGCCAAAAATGGCACTTTTGTAATTAAAAAGTGTTTTGTGAGTTTGATTCAAACCTTTCACATTTATTCATCATGGTGCCTGTAGGTCCAGTGCTAAGGGCTGAAGTAGGAGACACTCTTCAGGTGATGTTTATGAACAAAGCTGACAGAATCTACAGTATCCAGCCTCACGGACTCCACTATGACAAACCCTTTGAGGGTGTCTTTTATCAAGATGGTGAGACTTGCTTTACACCGTCTGGGTAACTTATGCCAAGGTTTGTTTGGCTCTAAAAAGACTAATGTCTTTGAATGTACTGTAGGTTTAAAAAGGAAAGGATATCAGGTTCAGCCAGGTGAAACGTTCACATACAGGTGGCAGGTGAGAGAGGGACCGTCTAAAAGTGACCCTCCCTGTATTTCCTACCTGTACTTCTCCTCCAGCGATCCAGTCAGAGACACCAACTCTGGTCTCATAGGCCCACTGCTGGTTTGTAAGAAAGATGCACTGGATTCCAAAGGTGCTCAGGTAAAATAAGATTGGGTGCTGGATTGCTGGCCCATGAAAGGAGATATCCAAAATAATTTACATATTAAATCTTGTCTTGACCCATATGCACATCAACCATAATTGTAATTTATACGTAGATACACATTTATGATATGATTTTTCTTACAGAAAGATGTCAATCTGGAGTATTTTCTGCTGTTTACTGTGTTTGATGAAAATCTCAGCTGGTACTTGAATCAGAATATAGAAACCTATGACACCAATGAATCAGAATCAGAGAATATGATGTTTCAAGAAAGCAATAAAATGCATGGTACGCACACACACACACACACACACACACCTTAGTTCTGTCTGCTCATGATATATGCTTCATTTTCTGTCTGTCTTTCTGAACTCAAATATACTCAAAGTCACATCTCTGGTATACATCTTTTATCACAAACTTGACAGATGCATGCTATGACTTATTTGTGATACTTTTTAAATACTTCATCTTCTGTTGTTTTAAGTTTTTTTTTTTGTCTTCTGTAAGTAGTTCTCAAAATCATAGGCCCAACTACTAAGGTGACAATCTGTGTGTGGTCAGACAGTATAGTTTTAAATTAACATATCCACCTGGCGTAGTCTTGAATCGGAGGCTCATCTTCCTTTTAAGATCATCACTATTTTTATTCAATGACATTAATTAATTAATTACTTACAACACAGGCTTTAAGAAAATACTGTATTTGTGGACTGTTTTTGCTTGAATGTAGCTGTGAACGGTCTTATGTATGGGAACCTGCCTGGCCTTGAGATGAATAAAGGGTCAAAGGTCATGTGGCACCTCATGGGACTTGGTACAGAGATGGACATGCATGGGATTTACTTCCAAGGCAACACCTTCCAGAGACAGGGAACAAATCGTGACACGCTGGGCCTGTTCCCACACACTACAGTCACAGTGTCCATGCAACCAGATGTCAGTGGTCAGTATATCTATCTACACACACACACACACACACACACACACACATAAGCAATAAGAACTCACATTCTATATAACTCCTGTGACTGTAG
The DNA here is from genome assembly GCA_032357475.1 of Enteromius thamalakanensis. Lineage (NCBI taxonomy): Eukaryota > Metazoa > Chordata > Actinopteri > Cypriniformes > Cyprinidae > Enteromius > Enteromius thamalakanensis. Next base: position 8,161,143 of record JAUCMT010000002.1, on the reverse strand, counting down.
GTATATTTGAGGTGAGCTGTCTAGTTTCTGATCACTATGTTGGTGGGATGAGACAGCTGTACAGAGTGATGGGCTCAGAGGATGTGGACATCTTAGATTCTCAGATAGTACAGTATTTCATCTGTGCTGAAGAGGTAGAGTGGGACTACTCACCTGATCGAACCTGGGAGCTGCAGAACTTCAACACGACTGAGGACAACAGGTTGGTTTAAAGGGGTACTAAACCCCAAAATTAACATTTTTTCATTAATCACTTAACCAAATATCATACCAAACCAGTCAAAGCTTTGTTCGTCCCCGGAAAACACATTAAGATATACATTAAGACACATTTAAGATATTTGGGATGAAACTGAGAGGCTTGTGACCGTCCCATTGACTGACAAGTGAATAACACTATCAAGGTCCAGAAAAGTAGGAAGACATTATCAGAATAGTCAAGGTGACAACAATACAGGGGTAAGCTATTAGTGACAAAATTTAATTTTGGGTAGAGTACCCCTTAAAGAGCTTTCGTCAGTGTTGCAGAATTTGAATGGCAATAATCAGATTCTTGTCTCAGTCCTGGCAGTTTATTTGTGGGAACTGGAAAAAACAGACTAGGCTCCAAATATAAGAAAGCAGTTTATCAAGAATACACTGATGCCACCTTCAGGACAAGGAAACTGAGACAACCACGAGAGGAACACTTGGAGATTTTAGGTGACTTAATACTTGCCCTTTAAAAGTTTGTTTCACCTAATACTTCCTCATTTGAATTAATGAAGGATGATCTGTTTGTGTTTTACAGGACCCATAATCCGAGCTGAAGTAGGTCAGGTTTTGCTGATCACATTCATGAACAAAGCTAGCCATCCTTACTCAATACAGCCACATGGAGTCAGGACTGCTTCTAAACCAGAGGCCGTCATGCCAGGTAGAGGAAGCTGAAACATTCACCATTTATAAACACAGACACCTTCAGGGATTCATAAAGCTAACCTGACTTCTGATAAGTTTACATTTCACAGATGCCATGTAATTTTCTTGTTGTGAATGCAAATGAAACTCTTCACTGCAGGAAATATCACTCAGTACCGTTGGACCATTCCAGTTAAATCCGGCCCAGGAGTGTCTGACCCAAACTGCATTGCATTTGCCTACCGCTCAGCTGTGGACTTTGTTAAGGTAAAGCTCTTAATAACATAATTAAGAGTTTGTTACAATAATAATAATAGTTTATGGTGAGAGCTCATAAGTAAATGCAACCCAACCCTTATTAAGTATTTTGCTGTCATATGCTAAACAAAAGTCAAATTATGACCACTAGGAGGCATTATTTGATATATGATGGACTGAATGGGATTCACTATTTGTGTTGTACATCACAGTATAGATATAAAAAGGACACTTATAGAAACTACATTAATGTAGTTTTGTCTCAGAGTTGTCTTTTCTGCCACTATTGACAGGGATCAATGGAAAGCTCTATGCAAACCTCCGTGGTCTAGAAATGGTGGAAGGAGAAAGGGTAGTTTGGTACCTGTTTGGGATGGGCAATGAAGCAGACATTCACACCGTCCATTTTCATGCTGAGACCTTCACCTACAAGGTGCACAATACACAATCAGATTCAATGGAATACAATTATTTTACTACGTTTTAGTGTAACTAAATGCACTAATTGCGAACATTTTGACTCTTTTTCTCAGGCAGATGAGGCTCACCGAACTGATGTGTATGACCTGATCCCTGGATCATTTCAGACATTGGAGATGGTGGCAGAGGTCAATGGGACGTGGCTTCTGCACTGTCATGTTGCTAACCACATCCGTGCTGGAATGGAGACGACTTTTATTGTCAAACCCCAATCAGGTGAGTTACAGTTTTATTGGCTTTCTCTCTTACGGCTTTATTTCACAAATGTATATACTCACGGTTTGGAGATATGATGTGTGTGGTCTTTTCTTCCCCAGGTGGTGGCAGAGTGAAGACAGATTTAAGCATCATCTGCTTTGTGCTCATATTCATGCTCAGACTGATATACTGATTGTTCTGTGGACAATTACTACTTGATCACAATTTCAAAGCAAAGCTTCATTTTCAGTAGTTATTACTCCAGTCTTCAGTGTCCTTTAAAATCATTCAAATAAGGTGATTTGCTGAAAGATTTAGATTTTTTTCAGGATTCATTGATGCACATTTGATGATTTAATTTTTTCCATGAATAAAAGTATTAAACACTGTATTAACCCCAAACTTTTGAACAGTACTACAATTTAAAAGAAAAAAAAAACCATCTGTACTTCTGAAGTTACAATAAAGGCACAATTTTCATCATCATGATAAAGAAGCTAGAGTTAAAATCTAGGTACATTTCTGTTCGCTTACAAATCTTTTGTGATAAATAAAGGGTAAATATTTAGATTCTGTGAGAGTAATTTAAAAATATTCTATAATTGAAGAAATATTTAAATATGTTGTCTTGGGAAAAACAAGTTTAAATAATGGATTGCTAATAGTCATCATTTTTTATATGTTTCAAAAAAAAAAAAAAAAAAAAACAACATTTAAATGTGAAACATACTGCAAAACCACCTAATGAGAGAAGAGGTCAGTACCTTTTCCTTACTCCTTCATTAAGATTGTTAACAAGCATTTGCTTTCAATTTAGTTTGAGGTTTTTGGAATAAAGATCTAAATTCCGACGGTAAAGTATAAAATCAAGAATTTCACAAGGAGAAGGAATTAAAATCACAAAGGATGGTGTTAAAAGTGAAAAACAAGTGTGAGCTGATTGGAGCTTATGTAACTTGGTGAGCAGTTGTTTTTGTTCCTCTTGGTTCGTTTGATGTGCTCATTTTGAGCTCAGAGCTTTGAGTTCTCAACTAAATGTAGTTCATCACGTAGGCTTTAGTGCCCAGTAGAGGATTATGATGTAAAGAAGTGAACCTTGCCAGTAAACATTTGACTTTAAAGTCCTCAAAAACTTCTTAGAATATTTATCAGCACCTGTGAACGGTGACTGTTTTCTTATCAAAACTTTGCTTTTATTTTGCAAAGATAACATGCCTGAACCACCGATTAAGTGTTTACTTTTCACAGTGATGAAATATTAAATCACATGCTTGAAACAGGCATATCTGCTCACAATAGGAAAGAATGCAAAACTAATAAACAAGCTAACTGACACACATTGTTTCCTTGTCATCAATCATTGGTTGTTTTCAGTCTGTAATGTACCACTATAGATTTATTCATTTTAAACTTTTAAATTTAAACTAATTTTTAACTTTTTAAAATGATGTATCGTGCTGTAAACAGTGTAAAGATGGTATATTTAACATGATAAACGTTAGCTATCAGTCAGACTGATATGTCAGTGATATACCAGTTTTTTACTGATTAGGTTGATCAATACGACTCTGTTATGCAATGATTTAATCGAAAACACCAGACTACTGAGCGTCCTACGAACCCGTTTGTAGAAAATGTGACGTCTAATGTTTGCATCAAGATTTATAAGTAGATTGAAAGTAATACCCAGTAACTGCTTCGCGCCTGTCAGAGCAGGTTTTCGAGCGCGCGCGCAAAGTCTCTATTCTGGTAAATAACACGAGGTCGAGGTGTTTCGAGAATAACAACCTGATTTACACCCGGTATGTTACTGTAGCCTGGTGACCGGGAGTGTACTGCTGAAAACTGGCCAGTTTATGCCACAAGCAAAACAATAAATCACATTCTAGAGTGTAAACTTTAAGCATAAATCTCCCCTTTTATCGTTACGTGACAAAATTCAGCATGGTAATTCAGCATTTTTTTCCAAGTTCAGAAGACCGGCGTAAGCCTGTGGTCTGACAAAAAATAGGTTAGCCTAATATTCATAATATATATAAAAACAGCATAGTGTGTTGAGTGACATATCCTTTAACGTCACTATTTCAGACACTTCGAGCTGTTTTTGTTGACTTCTGTCTATGACACAGTTTGCTGTCTTATCTGCAGTTTGCAACTCAGCATATAACCTCTCGTCGTGTGACTCCACACAGGGAAAAAACAAGTTCATAATGAAAAACAAGATAATGACTTTATGTCAACGTATTACCTGAACAGATGTAATGTCTTAGAGATCTGCACTTCATTCACCTTCATAATTCATAGTTCTATCTGCATTTTAGGAACTAATTATATATCAATACACTCGGTCGAAAATATCGATTTCACCGTTGATGATGAAAGGACCTTACGTTAAATAATGCGACAAATCTAAAAACTATTTCCTGTACAAAATCGAGCCCAATTCACCCGCTTATTTAAATGCAGATACCTGGTGACGGCCCATGATTTTTCAGTGCCGAGGCAGACTCGCAGCTGATTGGCTGACAGGTGTACTCAGCCTCGCGATGCAGCCAATAGAATCGTTTGGATGCTTTCTCACATGAAACCGCTATAAATTCGTCAGCTGCCCTGAAACAAGTTCTCAGTAAGTGCCGGTATCTGCAGGAGGCACAGAAAGAGGGGAAGAGGGAGAGCAAAGGCATTAAGGGGAAGACCACTCTGCACTAAACGGCTACACAATTTGTTTGCCTGCCACTCGAAGGTATGTTTTTTTATTACTATTTATAACTATATATTATTTAATACAATTATTTTAAACGCTTTTATATTTCCAGTTGGTTTGTTAAATGTTAAAAGACAACTAATATTATTTCACGCATGATTTTTTTTTTTTTTACAGTAAAGTTACATTACACAACGTGATTAATAAGAATAATGAATGTGTGTTTAATAAAGTCACACTAAGATTTAGATAATGTCATAGGCTCATTTGACTTCCTTGGGTTATATAGCCTAAAATGCTCACTTGATGATTAATGATGTTTTACATCTAAAACAATTGTAGTTTTGGTACCCTCCCTGTGACTGTACTTACATTGTATTGCTAAACAGCCTGGAAGACTTTAAAAGAACTGACTCTGAAAGTGGTATGCATAACAAAGGAGGTGTGAGTCTTTGAAGTGGATTTAGTGGCTCATTCACACATATTAATTAGCGATCAAGAACTTCAAAAAGTGCATGAAAAAGTGCATTTGACTAGAGAAGTTCCACCTACAGTATGTTTCTATATCATCACATGCAGAAATGTTTAATTAACTCATTACATTCAGATGATTTCAAAACACTTCTCTCTTCTTTATCCACAGATTGTGTGGTCTGATTCTACCAGGCACTATCGACCACCCTTTTCCTCTTCTCTGTCTGATATCCTACTCCTTGCAGCCATGGCACCCACTTTAGCCACAGCATTTGCCCGCCGCTGGTGGATGGCAGTAACAGCCATCATTGAAAATCTGCTCTTCTCTGCTGTTCTGCTGGGTTGGGGCTCCTTACTCATCATGCTGAAGTCCGAGGGCTTCTATTCATACCTCTGCAAGGATCCAGGTAGGAATCCTTACTGAAATATATGCATATGCATATATAATATAACACCAAGAACTCACATGGTGTGCAAGTCAAGCTTGTGATCTTACCTTTGAAAAAATTTAATTTAACGCATGATTGTGTTTTATTTGTCACTACGGATATTGCCAAATTCCACCCATTCCTTTGTTCCAATCTCATCTTAAAACAAATACTGCATCTGACTGTACTTGAAAGATCCTACTTTTAAAGTCAGATGTGTAGTGTGCAGTAATGCATCACTGACAGTAGTGTTTTATTTAGTATAACTTATTGCGCTCGGCAGCAAAACACTTTTGTGCTTAAAGAGGAAGGAATGATGTCTTCCCTTAGGAGCCTCACAACCTGAGATACTACCACAGACTTCCATTAAATCAGCTGGTAGTCACAGTAAAACACAAGAATGTTAAAGGGCTTTCCACAGGGATCCTTACCTAATCAAGTGCATCTTTAAATTAAGAAGCTTACAGCCTGTCAGATGTAAATGAAGATGTTTATCATCTCATTCAGAACCTCAGACCTGCTGATCATCTCATATTTAATTGGATAAACTGTCTTTGGTATTGATTAGCATCACATAAGAACATGTTATTGTGGCTAGTGATGCCCTTTTATCACTGTCCTGTTCTCTCTCAGGCTTGATTTAATAAAAGATGAGGACATTGAGACCCATTTAAACACAAAAGCTGGTTTGAAATTCCCAAGCAGACAAGAAAAAGGGGGTAGAGGAAGGGCAGAAGATGAGAAAAAGAGTTGTTTGTGAAGGAAACTGTAGGAGGCTTATCGTTTTGGAAGATCTAGGAATACCACTTCTTCTGGGTGGAGTGGTGGGCATCTTACGTATCGGTCTGTCTGCTTGGCAGTTGACATGGCATTTTTGCATTGAAAGTGCTTATTCTTCCTTTTTGAGCGGCCGTAGTTCCCATTTTTTGACATCACTCAGCTGATTTTACTGTCCTTTCGGTCAGTCACATTATTGTGACGTAATAAGACTGCCTCAGCGAAAATTGTCAGTGTTTAAGAGTATTCAGCGGGCTTAAAGTCCACAGAAAAGTCTCAAAGGACAATGTCATGAGACATTAGTCAGCATTCAGATGCTTCGTCTTTGACCATTTTAAATGATGCGAAGCATGTGAGGACTCTTGTGGTTTAGTACACTAGCTGAGATTTCCCATAATGCAATCACTGGGGTTGTCATGATAAGAGTTTCACGCTCAACCTTTCTCAGAAAAAAGGTTAGGGGCACTTTGTATTGTGTGTGTGTCTCAGTATTCACTATCTGTCCCTTACATTTTATCAGATCTGGCCAACAAACTAATGGCTGTGAATGAAAAGAACAACCCCTCCTTGTTTTCACTCCTTCTTTTCACCCGTATCCGTTCTCAAATCTTCAAATTAATGCTAATATATTTATAGTTTCCTTCAGGAATGTGAATTTATTAAAAATTAAGAATTTAAATTATTTATGTGACACTGAGAAAAGCATCATGTGGCAGTCAGCCCATCAGAAAATGGGTGAAAGATTAGATGAAAAGAATTAATTACTTAACTGTTACAGTGAAAAAAGTTTATTACAGTGAGGTAATAAACCCCTCAAGTGAGGTTCAATAGGTTCATGTATGCTTCTCTAACAACACTTCTATCAAACCACATCTGACCAGTTTTTCTTTTTGTTGCTGAGAACAGGTGACTGCTATCTCTGTTCGTGTGTAATGCACATTTGCACATCATTTTGGCCTACGTACACCCTTTCTAGTGCATCTTTAGTAGGGTTGGAACACCATGAACACATCAGCAAGGTTTAGGAAAGAAGCCAGAGCAAGCTCTACTAGTTTCCTAGCAGTCAAAAACCCAACCCTTCATGTGTGGCACTAGAAAGTTCACGACTGTGTGCCAAACACGTCAGAACATTCTGCACTCAGTTCTAAAGCATGCTTGGAGATGGAACCCTCTTCTTTGTTGTGGAAGGAAAACACGTGTTTCAGCAGGACAATAATGGCACAGTGTATAATTAAAGCAAAGTCACTGTTTCCACATCAAAAATGGGTGGTATCCTGACTTTAGAAATGAGAGACTTTGGTCTAATTCACTCACACTTCTTGAGAAAAGTGTGAAAAGTGTTATTTTGAAACTATATTTTGCATCATCTTTTATCACCCATTAGCATTTAAGATGGAAAAACATCCAGATTAGTATAAGGTCTAATTATCTTGTTATTGTTTGTATTATTTGTATGTCTCCAGTCCAGCTGCTATTAATATAGTATCACCTGGTTCGTTATCAGTAGTTTATGTATGTGCGTGGTGAGATAAAGTGGAACAAGATTGTACAATAGTCCAAAAGGACGATTATAAACCTTGTTCCTGCAGCAGAACAAGATAAAGGAAGAGCAAATGCTCAGCTTACTTCTATCTATCATTCCCAGACCTTATCTTGGGTTTTATTGAGACCACATAATGGTGATTCCTCATTCCAAGCATTTTATTGCTGGGTGAAGGTTGATCCCTTTGGAGAACTGTTGAATAGACCAGCATAAACCAGAAGTAATTCCAGACTGGTTTATACTGGTCCAGCCATTCTGTTCAATAGTGAAACTTGGTTAGTCATTTGGAAGTTCAAGTATTTTGTGTATTTTGACAAGGAGTAACTCACAACTTTCTTTCTTCTGTGAAACACAAAGAAGATGTCTTTGTTTTAGTTTTCATACACCAAAAGTAAATGTTGCTTTGATAGCAAAGTTCTGCAAATTTCTACTTTTATGTTCCACAGAAGAAAGTTTTAGACAGACATAAAAATGAGTAAGTAACTTTTTTAGGTGTCCAATGCCAAACTCTTAAATAAATGTTGGAATGTCCTTACCTTAATCCACCTATGGCTTCGTTGACAAGGCCGTAGAGTGCATATTTTAAGAAACCCCAGTCTGGAACTTCAAAGAACTACCTTGAGGTGTTGGAGTCCATCTGCACGGCTGGATAGCAACCAGAATTACAAGTAACTGATGCTTACGTAACAGTATAGGGCTCACAGCAAGGGCACACGTGACAGGTTTTTGCACCAACATCTGAATTTTCTCACTCTTTATCAACATGATTTAGCAGAAATGGTAACCTCTTGAGTACTGCAACTCAACATGGGTTGGATACCAGCCTTTCAAGCAGAGCTTTGAAACATGGTAGCTGCTGTTGGTATTATTTAACACAGCTCCCATTTGGTTAGCTTCTTTTTATATCTCTCCTCTTCTCGTTCTTTCCTAAAGGAAACAGCTCAGTGGCAAACTTCTCCTTACCAGCTGTGCCTTCATCACTGTCAAACAATGCAGAATATGAATATGACGAGTTTCATCCTGGCCATCATCATGGTCATCATGATGGCGACGTGGAGGTGGTCCCTCTAAACCACCCAGAGGACAATCTGAGGATGAACGGCTGGCTCATCTGTAAAGAACAGGATGAGATGCTGAATCTTGCCTTCACCGTAGGCTCCTTCCTCCTCAGCGCTATCACACTCCCTCTTGGAATCGTCATGGACAAATACGGCCCACGCAAACTCCGCCTGCTTGGAAGGTAGATAACATGCTTCATTTTTCAAAGTCATTACCAGTTACATGATGCATAAATTATTAATGTAATGAAAAGCGTGGTATGGTCAGATCACAATACAGACGAAAGTGTTGAATTTTCCAATATTAACTGACCTTTTCTCTTCCAGTGCCTGCTTTGCCCTCTCATGCCTGATGATTGCTTACGGAGCCAACAACCCAAATGGTATGAATATATGCAAATTAGTTAAAGTTTATTGAACGATTCCAATAATATTCCATCATTTAACACCTGCCTGTTTTTCCAGATCTGTCCGTTTTGATCTTCATCGCTTTGACCTTTAATGGCTTTGGAGGAATGTGTATGACCTTCACTTCACTTACGGTAAGTGCGTATTAATTTATTCATTAAAGTACACTTCTGTTTTTGTTCAGCTCATGTGATGTGTTTAAACTTGCCTGTGATGTTTACATTGTTAATTAGAATAAAATTGTAGGGGATATATCCCACCTGATATTCAGATTTTCATTGGTTGTTACCATTTGGTTACACGTCTCTGTGTTTCCTTTCCCACAACTTCTCTTATTTGAGCGTCTCTCAAGCGTGAAGCAGTAGATTAATCATTAGACCCATCTGTGAGTCTTACTTTAGTGTTTTTCCCACTGACTAGCTCTTCCATAGCACCATGCATTAACTCCTAATGATGTACTATCCAGTGTGCTGACCCAGTAAGAATAGCCTGCGGTTATCATGCACTCAGCATGATCTGAGGAACTATTTGACCATGAACTCACAAGAACACTTAGAGTTCAAAATTAACTTTTTGCCACATGTTAATGGCCAAGACTTGAGAAAATTAAAAACAACACTTGCCTTACAGTAAAGAGACTTAATTCAAAGGTTTGTTCTTGATTGCCAAGTTGCATTTCCCTCTTGAAGTGAAAATGGGGTGGCAAAGTTGCTTTACAATTGATTTGGAGAATACCTTCAAACCAGTTCTGACAGGAATTTTCACAAAACACAACTCTTCCGTTACCAACCTGCTGATCACACACTTTCAGATGCATTCTTACATAACAGGACACTCGCTGTTGCTCATCCACTTGTTGTCACAGGAACAAGGAATAACTGTGAGCAAGCTGCCCCAGTCTGTGCTCCAATTAGAGTCATAAAAGAGACTCGGCTTCAGCTGGTTCAGACTGGATGCATCATTCCTCAGTTCTTACTGCCCCACTTATTTCTTCGTTATTGACAAGTGTGGATTAAGTGTTCACAAATATTTCAGGGTCAATGGTAGTGTTCTAGTTTTCTAAGCATCTATCAATTGTGCTTTCTTTTTTTTCTTTATTTCAAATCTCCCAACCTCGTTCTCCTGCTCTAGTCAGTGCCTCTGAACTGAAACTGCTTTCACTGCTGATTTGCTGTGCTTTCGTAAGCCCATAATTTTTGGCCATCTCTCCTCGCCTGTTGCCTTTTATAGAGAAAGACGGTGGATCAGTTGTCTTCATTTTAATCCTCTGAACAGCCACAGTGAATAAGAATAGCACAAGAATATTACATTTAAAATAAAATTTAAAAATAACTTAAATAATATTTAATTTAAATGAAAATATATTGCTGATATATAATGATATAATTTAAATTAAATAAAAATAAATCTGAACATTATTCTTTTTTGCCAGGATTGTTAAAATTTTACTTTTTTATATATATATAACTTTAAATGTATATATTTGAAATAAATTAATAAATGAAATTTATTAATTAACAATTAATTTAACCTAATGAGTTATTAATTTGCTCCCGTGTTTCTTTCCAGCTGCCCAACATGTTTGGTGACCTGCGTGCCACCTTCATCGCACTCATGATTGGTTCGTACGCTTCCTCAGCTGTCACCTTTCCTGGGGTCAAGGTTTGTAAGATAAAACAATTTGGTGAAAAACAAGATTATAATGCCACGTTATGTTCTTAGACACTAACTGTTTATCTTTACAGGTGATTTATGACCTTGGTGTGACCTTTATCACGATTCTGGTGGTCTGGGCGGCCTGTGCAGGCCTCGTCTTCATCAACTGCTTCTTCAACTGGCCCTTAGAGCCTTTCCCTGGACCCGAGGACATGGACTACACGTAAGAAACCCACAAAGACATAAGAAATACGCATTAAATAACAAAAATATTCAAAACTGTTTGCTATAATATCTGTTTTCTCTCTCCAGTGTCAAGATCAAGTTCAGTTGGCTGGGATTTGACCATAAGATTACAGGAAAGCAGTTTTATAAGCAGGTGACGACAGTCGGCAAGCGTCTTAGCGTGGATAACACACAGAAACAGAAAGAGCTTGTCAAAGAGGGCCAAAAACTCTGCCTGTCCACCATGGACCTGGAACTGCAGTGTGAGGCCAAGGAAGAAAGTAAGTGATGGTCTGACCCAAGAAATTATGGTTATTGGACAGGTCAATAACTAGTTTATGCTAACTCTGTTCTCTTTGTAGCTCAGTCGTTCATGAAGAGCATTCTCAGCCCTCTCTTCATGCTGAGTCTGGTGACCATGTGTGTAACTCAACTGCGTCTCATCTTCTACATGGGAGCCATGAACAACATCTTGGAGTCCCTCAGTGGAGGAGATCTCAACACTGGTGAATAAGCATCTTTAAATATGTCTGGGGGAAAAAGGGGAAAAAAATATACAGCAATTATGCACCTAAATAAACATTTAGAGCAACAAAAACATTTTCATTATAATATTTAATTCAGATATGTAAAGACAGCAAAAATAAAAAACTGTCAGTGTTGACTTTACAATTCCCTTCTTATTTGCTTTTTTGTTTGTTTTACTATTTTTGCAGTCGAGAGAATGGAATTGGGTAAGAACCTGAGTATCACAGTAGACACCATTAGAGCGTGTCTTTCCTATAACTTGTAATTCTAGCATTTAACCTGTATGTCCTGTTCATCAAGCATAACCCATTCCCTGCCCACCTGTGCTCTGGGCTGTAATGCATACACAAGTCTGTAGAGCGCCATAAACTCAGCCATTAACCAGAGTAGTTATTAACTAACCTCAGACGTTATCTATTAGAGGTTATGTTATAACCTCTCTCTCTCTCTCTCTCTTAGTGAGCCTCTACACCTCCATTTTTGGCGTGATGCAACTCTTGTGCTTGATGACGACGCCGGTCATTGGTCAGATGATGGACTGGAAGCTAAAAGAATGTGATGATGGAGAAAACGACGAAAAAGAGCCCAACAAGTAGGTTATAAAACACTTTCAAGTGTGATGTGAATGTGACCTAAATAATAATTTTGAAGCTCAAAATACTAAAACAAATCAGCTGTTTAAAAAGTGTTGGTATTGGCTTTTTGTCTCCAGGGATGAGCCCCAACCCAAACGCAGAGACAGACAAATTCAGAAAGTCACCAACGCCACACGTGCCTTCATCTTCACCAACATCCTACTTGTCGGCTTCGGCATCACCTGCCTAATTCCCAACCTCCCTCTTCAGGTGTGTGTTATGTATGGAATTAATCCTGTAAAATGATGAATATAACTGGTACAAATTTAATAATGTAGTGTTTTTTAATAATATGCAGTTTGCAGTGTATAATATTGAATTTTTCCAGTGTTTGAAAGTGTTTTTATTGTTAAATATGACGAGTAAAACTATTAAATACATCAAACTAAAACTATTAATAAAGCTATTAAAAAAATGTTCAATAATTGAAATTAAGTAAACATAAATGTTAGATTAAAATAAATCTAAAAATAGTAATAATAACAATACTTAACAAAAAATATATATAAACTTACTAAAATTACTACAATTACAACAAATACAGAAAATAAAAGTTAATTTAAAATATTAAAAAATACTATAACAAATATCACAGTTGTAAAAAAAATACAATTAGAAAAGTTGAAATACTAAAATAACTAAAACTAAACAAAAATTATTAAAGCTAAAATAAAAACAAAAACACAAACTTAAAATAAATAAAGTTTTTTCATGGATTTCATGGATATTCTAGATATTTGCATTTTGTGCACAGTATACTGTACATACGTACATATTGCAGTTTTAGTGCAGAAGGCGGCAATTGCTAAATTTGGAATAGCATACTAATCTTAATATTTCATCTATATGGAGTAATATGCAAGCATACCATATAGCAGAAATAGTTAAGACTAGTATGTAAACAGAAAAGCAACAACCACCATAGGTGCTTTGAGTATCTGCTGAGTTGTACAGCAACTCCCCCTAGTGGTCTATTTATGAAACTAGCATGTCACATGCTAATTTTGCCATAAGAAACAGTAGAATAAACAGGTTATTAATGTTTGTGATTTAACCTTATGTCTTCTTTCTCCAGATGCTCTCGTTTGTCCTTCACACCATCGTCAGAGGCTTTATTCACTCCGCCATCGGTGGACTTTACGCCGCTGTGTGAGTTTATCAATATTATCTGTAAAACATGATTAAATTCCGCTTCTGATTATCACTTTTTTCCAGTAATAGCCGCATTTAAATCATATAACATGATAACAAACAATCTGTTTGTGCATGTGCAGATACCCATCCTCTCAGTTCGGGAGTCTGACAGGAATGCAGTCATTGGTTAGCGCTGTGTTCGCTCTGCTGCAGCAGCCTTTGTTCATGGCCATGATGGGACCACTGAAGGGAGACCCACTCTGGGTATGACATACACCACAAAGAGCTTTAGTAATACCAAATGGATTAAATGCCCGTCAGGCACGTTTTGACCGCCTCTGTATGTTTTTTTCTGGTGTAGGTGAATGTTGGTCTGCTGGCTGTCAGCATGCTGGGCTTCCTGTTACCACTCTACCTGCTGTACTTCAGGAAAACCCTGCACAAAAAGAGGAAGGAGAAAGAAAACAATGCTAAAATCTATCTGAAAATCAACGGCACTGATGTACCAGAGGCATTTGTATAAAGAAGGCAGATAAAGGGAAAAACAAAGGCATGAGAGAATTATCACAGCTACACACTCAACGGACGAAAAGAGGAATAAGAAAGACAGAAAGCAACCCTTTTCTTCCCCTTTTTATTTTCATTTACACAGATATTATATTATGCATTTGCACATGTGATAAAGTTTCAACCCTGACTATTTCTCCATAAAACCAGGGGCATTTCAGTGTACAGCAGCATGATTTTTTTTAATATACACCATTTATGCCAAGTGGATGTTTTTGAGCCAGCCTGGCCTGCACAGACATTGTAATAATGCCAGTTGGCTGTCTTGCCCAGGAACACCCAAAACACCCCTATTCATTCAACTGAACTTCATAAGGGATAAACCATTATTGCCCCAGTTTTCTCTGTAATAGTTGTGCTGCAATGCAGTTGTATTCACTAAAGACCACATTTTTCGTTTATACTGATCCACAAAGGGCTTTTTATGCTTTTCTATGAAATAATGTTATTTATGAAAAAGATCTGTGATCTCCTTTGATCATAGGACATTTATGAAAGCCACAGTTTGTGCATTTCGGTTTGTATATATGTTCTTTCACTACATGCGCATGAGATGCATACATAAAAGCGGCTGAAATGCTTATGATCTGCGAGGTGATGGCTGAAAGCTGAGGCGCAGATGTCAGGGCAACAACAGCACTTTAAGCACATGTCCCATAGCCACCGCCCCCTCATGACCCATAATTCCCTTTTCTGTCTTTCTTTCACTAACATTTTGTGATGTTTCAGAGTGAGTTAAGAGTCATTTGTGTCAGTGATCGTAAGAACGAGTTATAATGGACCTCTGAAGTCAAATATTATGTAGAAAGCACAACTTAACTCACAAATGTGCCTTTTGTGCGGTTTACAGTGAAGTTAGCGATGCTAATGATAGCTGACAGGAGGACCGGAGCCACGGATATTATGGAAATGTTTTGGTGTTGTGTGTAACGTATTTATTTCTTTAAAATCTAATGGACCATATGCAACACAGCCTTATTTGCAAAGGTTTTTATATTAACTTACACCTCAGTGTTTCAGTGGCTGTTTGTTTGTTTTTCAAAAAGCCTTCATGTATTGTTCTGTATGGCATTACTGTTGAAGACTATATTCAATAAAATGTTTAATTATTGCTCTTTGTTGTCGTATGTTAATTCATTGAAAACAGTAAAGTGTCTATTATTCATTGTCTTTTTAAAAAGCATAATTAATAATAATAAAAAAAATTCTGATGAAATTGTCTGATATTACCAATGTCCTTAAAACCAGACTGTTTTTTTTTTTATTTATTTTTTTTTTATGTGGATTGTATTTTGTTTTGTAATACTGGAGATCGGGATATTGTTATTATTTCATAGACTCTTCAAGTTTTTAACAGTAATAAATGAAAACAAATCTGCATAGCGTTTAGCATAGAAAAAAAGTCACTTATTTTTGCTTTGCTACATAAGCAATTTAATTATTTTAATTACTAAAAATATTATTTAATCTGAATACTTTTTTACATTTTTAATATCACACTATTTACCTTATATCATATAAAAAAACAACATAAAACAATTTTGTTCTGGTTTCTAATAACAGAATAAGTATAATTGTGATAAATTGACAACAACAACAGATAAAAAACAAATCTGCATAGTTTTGAGGAAAAATAGATCTTATTTTATTTTGGGT
Source organism: Enteromius thamalakanensis (assembly GCA_032357475.1). Lineage (NCBI taxonomy): Eukaryota > Metazoa > Chordata > Actinopteri > Cypriniformes > Cyprinidae > Enteromius > Enteromius thamalakanensis. Next base: position 8,145,514 of record JAUCMT010000002.1, on the reverse strand, counting down.
GTAGTAGAAGCAATAAGTAACATTTTTAATTCAGATTTTAAATATTTAATGTAATGTGAATATTTGCATTTTAATATCACACTTATTTTTCTCACATTGTTAATGAGTCTATATATATATTTATATAAAACTTTGTATGGTATTATAAGAGTTCATAAGTTAGAAAATACTGTATCCACAATCAGGTTTCTAGTCTGATGCACAAATGCATCTGGTTTTGAAATATATAAATGAACAGTGAATGGGAGACAGTGTGTTTAATGTGCTTTGAGAAACGCTTTGATGGAGGGCAGCTCGTACTGTAACTGCACGAAAATAATCGGATGGTGGGATCTGTCTCCAGATGTGCTATAAATAGACTGCACCAGTTTATCGTTACATAATTTGTGACAGATTGTAATTTGACTGGTATACAGAGAGCTATGCGACCACCAGCTGTTACATCACACAGGCGACCACCTCAAGCCATCCATCGACGGTCATCACCGTTTTTGTTTTTTTAAATAAAGCATTAAGTCTGACCACGATCACCCCCCCCCCCACTCCTCCTCTTCAAAATCATTCATGACGTCATCACTCTATGTCACAGCATCAGGGCTCGTCGTTGACGCCCCCCTCGGCCCTGATCAGGAAGTGAATCTGTGGGAAATAGAAAAACGGTCCCTAGAATGACATAGAAGCGGGTGAGGTGGGGTAGACCGAGACACCGGGACTAACGCAGGACTCGACACCTATTTGGATTCATCCAGGTGCAAAACCACGTTATCTTTGGAGGGCATAAAGCACCGGAGAAAATGCTGATCAAAGAATTGTAAGTGCTGCGTTATTTTTTGATCTGATTGTGATGGGAGCATCCTCTGTGTGTCCGTGCAGCGCAGGTACTAGAGGCCATGGCGACATTGTAAACTTGACTTTCTGACAGTTCACATTTAAAGCCCTTGATCGTAAATAGTTGTCAAGCATTTAATGCACAAAGGTATTTGGTGTATATTTATTAATTTACCTTGGCCTACAGTACACTTTATGTGTGTTAAACGTGACTGTGACGTGTAGAATGGTGCAATTATACCTCTGAATATTATTAATATTATTTTTTACTCAACTAAACGCTTTTCAGGGGATGTTTTGGAACTGACATCTCGTCAACCGAGTTTAATTGTCTCTTCATTGTGTTATTGATACGCTCGTGAAGGTGAAACGGACCGAATTGGGCACACCGCGTTCCGATATTAAATGGCGCCTGTGTATTTATACTAATACTTTCAGAAACATCCCGTTCGTTCATCACCATGTGGCCACGAGATTGGCTATATTCACATTTTCGTTAAACCGTCCGCGCTTTTCAGAACAACCGGGTCCGTTCACCTTGCGCACGTTTCATTGAACCGCTATACAACTGACTATAACTTAATAATATACTCCAAACCTCCCTCCGCCAGTCACCTTTGAAATATTAATAACCTTTCATTGCCCACAAACAAACAGGGCACCATCATAAAGGTCACTGAAACCATATGAGGCTTTCTATTCATCTACAAACACTGCAGGTAATAGCCTAACATAGCTATAATATTTTCTGACGTCCTTGGTGTAAAAGCCTGGTGTGTTTATTGGATTTAGAAAGGTTTTGGTAGTGCACATTTTTTATTTAAAATGTCTAAAATAAGTTATGTTTGTAATTTTACAGTCCTTTGGCGCCCCTATCGTCAAACTATGGAGTTTTTTACAAACACCGTAAAGGTGTAAAACCACTCCAGTATATTGAAACACATGAAAGTAGCTCAACAGTTGTTGATTTAGCAAACGATACAGACAGCTAATGTCGAATAATTTCTGTTCGCGGGCGTTACATTTAGCCCACATTTCGAGTAACGTTAAACTTCTTTGGTTACTGTGTAACAATTAAACTTAGGACACTTTCATCTGGTGAGACTGGGACATCAGTTAACAAGCAAACCATCGTGTTTTTCTCATTTGTCCTTCAGAAATACCTCTTTCTGTTTAAATCCGCGGTCTAGGTGCTCTTTTGTGCAGGAATGCGCGCACACGCATCCTCTGAATGACTCAGCCACGAGCTGAATCTCTTCAACGCGACGCGTGTAATAAGGACGCTCCGCGAACCGATTAGCTATCGCGTGTCATACGCTCCTCGTCTCTGGCATCTCTCTGACGTCACTTTCTACCGCGTCATGGAGATTTTAAGGAATAAATAGGGTTCCGCAGAGAACGTGGTGTCCCTGATGCAGCATATGACATTGGATGAATACGTTAATCTTCATATTTTAGACTAGCCTGCTGCAATAAACAAATGGCACCTTTTTAAGAGGATCAGGTTCTCTTGGCTCTACAGTGGATGCTTGCACACCTCAGGTCCCTCAGGGTCTGCTGTCCATGGTACTAAAAATACACTTAAATAAATTTCAACACTAAAAATACATTTGGGTAAAGAATTACACCTATAACAAAGGAATTGAAATGTGGTTTGAGTTTCAGTTTTGATAAGTTGTATTTAATTAGGATTCTACTCCAAGTGTCATGTTCATTTAATTATTATTTATTATATATTATTCAAAGTAGTCAAGCTAAAAATATATCTTGATATCATGGATATTAGGTATTAAACTGTCTACATTTTTGCTATTTTATTAGACACCGGTAGTCTACGTATAGTATGTGAGCAAAAGCAGTGTCCTCTTGTTCTGCGTGTCTCTTTCTCACCACTCTGGTGACACTTTCCTGTGATCTAGTTCACATCCAGGATTCAGACACAGTGTCTGCTGGGTCTCTTGCATATCTTAATTGCCATAAAGACCATTTTAGTCACACTTGCCTCAATGTCATTTTAATATTACACTTCTGGCCTGTGGAATTTTGTGGAAAATAATGTGTAGCTAGTTTATTTAATTTGTCTCGCTAACAATAATAACTCTGTCATTTTGTCTCTTTTTTTCCCTGAAAATGAAATGTTACAAATTTTGGAGAAAAAAATGGTCAACTAAATTGGTAACTGGAATTAATCAATGTTTCCTGAAATACAAACAGATGATATTTTACACTTTTGGTGTATAGAAAAAGTATCATTTATAAAAGGATCTTCACATTTACCAGATTTTTGGGGTTTTCATCACACATTATCATGTATTATATTACATATGTACTGACATTGTTGCACTGGAAAAAAATACACTAACTTTAAAAAAATGAAAAATAAACAATGGATAAAAAATTGTTGGCTGTGGTAGAAATTATAACATAACTGTGGGACAGTAAAAAAAAAATATATAAATATATATATTCTGTGAATATTCTTCACAGAATACTAAAATGGTTTATCATCATTACATTTAAGAAATTTAAAGTGTGGCTTTAGGACATGGTAAATATACAGTCTATAAATACCATAGTAGAAAAGTAAAAAAAAAAAAAGCAACCTTCATAAAATAATAAAAACATTAAACAATATGTAAAATGTCACTCTGTCATTTTTTAATCTCTAGACAGATGCCGTTTTTTTCACAGATTTAGTAAAATAGCAGTGCTGACCTTTTAGCTGAATATTGAATTTCACAATCTATTTGTAAACTTGATTGTCTTGTTACCGAAACAATAAGTAAAGCCTTTCTTAAACAGCGAAATGCAGCCATGCGGGCAAAGGCATTTATAATGCAGAAAGTAGCCTGGGTGTCATGGAGGCAGAATACATGAGACACCAAATCTAGCACTGTGACCGATAGTCCCTGTTCAGGACACAGGCAGTACTCGGGAGGGCAAGGTGACTCCTGCTATTAGCAGATGCTAACAGCAAACAGTAAAACACACCTGTGCTACCATGGCGTTTGATAAATAGCGAGACATCCCACTGAGTTTATAGAGCATCTGATATATGGCCAGGACAGAAATTCCCTCAAGCGCAAAACGAGTATATACTGCAAAATCATGTTCATTATCAGTATTTTTGACTTGTTTTCTAGTAAAACTATCAGAACTATCCTAACCACTTGTTCTTATTAAGGCATGGATTACTTTGTCAACAATCTTGTTAGAGATTGCATCATTGATCATGCATCATGTCAGAGAAGCCCTCATAAGTCAGGTTTAGACAGTCCTGAGTGTGTGTGTATGTGTGTGTGTGTGTGTGTTCATGTCATAAAGCAGATAATGAGAGAGCTGTGCTGGAATGGAACGCAGTAGTGGTGTTGTCTTACTCCTGAGAAGTATTGATTATATATGTGAGCTGCACAGAACTTGGTACGCTGCCAACTACCATCCAGAAACAGTACACAGACAAGGAACAAGGAACAGCTTTTATAGTTTTGCTGATATAAACGGAGTCATTTTTGTAGGGGCTATTAGTTTTGGTTTAATAGGAATATGAGATGAGCTGGAAATGACTGAAACAAAATTGCTTTGAAACACAGAGTGTAACAGTTTCCCAAACACTGAGAAATTCTTCTGATCTTCAAAAATCTAATGAAAAAGTGTAACGATGGCTTTACATTTAAGGTATATTTCGTTTAGGTTACTTATGTTGGTTTAAAAATATAGTATTTGTATTTTTTATATATATATAGAGCAGTTTATATGCAGTACATATTTTTAATTAAAATATATGTATACTGTTCAAAAGTTTAGGGTCATTAAGGTTTTGTAAGAGAAATTAATACTTTTATTCACGTTAAATTGTAAAAAAAAATTAAACAATATGTTACTAAATTGCTATTTCAAATAAATGCTCCAAAATAAAATGTTTCTATTCATCTAAGAAACCTTGATTTTAATAAATAAATATACCGATTCAAAAATTCACTGTTAGTTGTATGTTTTGATTAGATTTTTGGAATTGTCAAAATATTGGCTGAAGAAAAATCCTATTTGTGGAGTTTTAGAAACAGGATGGCAATAGTTATAATGATACAGCAAACATGCTTATTATTGGTAGATTTGAAATAATTTGTTTTTCTTGTTCTCTTGCAGCCGAGTGATCCTGCCGATTTCTGTGGAGGAGGTGAGTGCAAATTGAGTGTGTGTGTGTGTGTGTTTATCTACAGCACGCAGTGAACGCTGGTAATGACACTGAACCCAAACATTGTTTTGGTATGTGTGTGTGCGCGGTGTCAATCGCTGATTTCCATGTGTTGAGTTCGGATGACTCAGTTTTAGCTGGTTTTGACAGCAGAGGAGTCACGATGTAGTTTCGTGATGCTCTCCATGTGCACTAAGCCACAGATCTGCACACCACTCTGTCATTCAGCCACTTATGACTCAGTTATCTCAGCAAGAGGATGAATATTTCTCCTCTCATGCTGTTTGATCCCATACAGCCCGTGCAGAAACACTAATGCATCATTTCTCCCAGTATGCGCCAATATTAATAGCTGTGCGTTTGGCCTTGTCAGCACTTCTCACATCTTTGCTTCCTCTCTGTCTCTCATCCTTTCCTCTGGCCCCATTCAGGCTGAGCATTCCCTGTGTCTCCCAGTCTCCTCATTTCCCATGATCCTCTAGCGTGTCATTCTGTTCAGCGATCTGGTCGTGAATATCTAACGAGTTACCTGACACCACCTCCTCCTGCTTCTCTTTTTCTCAGCTTTTCTCATCGTCTAGGCTCAAGCACTTTTGTGATCTGTAAAAAAAAAACAGACTTTCACATTTATGCTTGAGGTGGCAAAATGGGAAAGTGACAATTGCTAAGATTATCAGTTTATTTTGAGCATTAAAGGTGCACTGTGTCATTTCTGACCACTAATCAGAATCAGAATATTCTTTTTTCACCAAGTGTGCCTTTTGCCTGAACAATGACTGACGGTTGGAATTACCCATTTTGTCAAGTATTGCAAGTATTACATGCCAGAGCTTTAAAGGAATAGTTTACATTCGAATTCGAACTGATTTGCAGGACATTTGGAGAAATGTAGCATTACTTGCTCACTAATAGTCCTCTGCAGTGAATGGGTGCTGCTAGAAAGAGTGTCCAAACAGCTGATAAAAACATCACAATAATCCACATGACTCCAGTCCACTAAATAGCATCATGTGAAGTGAAAATATGCGTGTGTGTGTATAAGAAGCAGTTCATGAATACTTGTGGCCAAGCACCAAAGTAGCAGCAAGCACAGCATGTACATTCACAGTAAACTCCTCAAAGCACATCACACCAAACAGTCCAAAGCTCTGTTTAAAAGCATCTCAAAAGGACAAAACACATGTTGTATGTACCACATGTTATGTGCCAGACTAGATAACTAGAGGCCTGTGGTTCTGTAGTCAGTGCACCTAAAGAAAGCGTTTAGTGTGAGAATGATCACATAAAAACATTAGCATGTTGACCAGATTTGCATGCTAAGCTACGTTATTATGCATAACATATTTTGTGGCTAATCTGATATCTGAAGAGTCACATTACACAAGTCAAAATAAATCAAAAATGCGGCTCTGCCCGAAGATCAATTACAGTTTTTCTTTTACTTCAAATGGCAGAAAAAAACTAAATGTTGGACAATGAAAATGACTCAGTGATTCAATATCTATTAAAAATCAAATTGTTCAATATATTGCAATTTTTGTAAGATTTAAGAATGGCAGACAGGCTTTAATTGGCGCAAACAGCCACAGATTACGCACATGCAGGTACTTCACCCATATGTCCTGCGTTGTAATACACACTAAAAATGGTGGAACCTGTAAATCAGGAGAGAAGAATGGTTAGATTATGTTATTTTTGTTTTCTTTGTGTAAAGAAAGTATTCTCGCAGTGCGGCAAAACTGAAGTTGATCCACTGATGTCACATACTGTTGTTTTTACTACGTTTCTGGTTCTGGATCATTTCAGTTGTATTGCGTTCTATGGAGAGTCGGATGGCTCTCTGATGTCATCAAAAATATCTTAAATTGTATTCCGAAGATCAATGAAGGTCTTATGGGTTGGGAACGACATGAGGGTGAATTAAGTTTATTGTAATTTTTTTTATTATCATAATAATCATAAAGGTTTACTGCACTGGGATTCTAAATTTTTATATATAACAGTCTAAAAAGGAAATCTTAAGCACTGACAGGAAATAGCTTACTTCCATATTGAAATGAAAGTTGATATTAGCGTCTTTTTTATTGAACTGTTGAAATTACAATCAATATTGTAATTACAATCTTGCTGAAACAACGACATTCTTGCTCATGCTTAACTACAGGCTTATAACAATACTTCACGGTTTTTACAACATTACAAATACTGCAGTGAAACAATGCTTTTCAAGATCTACATATTCATCTGGGCAAGAACAAAGTAAGCATCTATGAATTATAGATCAACCTTTATAAATGAAGTGGCTTCCCTTAAATGTCAATTTTTCAGGAAGGGGCGCTGAAGCAGCCAATCGTATTTTATCTGCGATCTCTTTATGCTAATGACAGCATTTCAACAATAAGGATCATTACTCTGAATACACTAATCAATGAAAATGAAAGAGTAAAGCTAGATATGTTCACCCAGCCTTGGTTCATTCAACTCAATTTAAATCTAATCTGCTCAACAACCATTTAATTGTGCAGTCTTAATGCAACGCAACAGCTCCTTTTTAAACTTATAAATTCCCACTGGGTGCTAGGAGGAGACTTTGACTTGACAGGAAGGACTTCGATTAAAATGTCTCACCCTAGACGTATTTTATGTGACAGAACTGATTAGACTATTATACAAATGGATCTTGGCTGACAGTACTTTTTTTTGGAGAATATGCTGAGGTATGTAAAAATGGATGCAGATGAAAAGAGGGGCCTCACAAGGTGGAAGCAGCCCTTTAATTTGCATAATCTGGCCCAGATAAGGGTTTGTCCCCCAGGGCAGGTCTCACATGCTCATGTCGACCCAAAGTTACTAGGAAATTACTTGGATATGATTTATAAAGACTTGAACAGCTGGAGTCAGGTATTCTAACGGTAGCTGAGGTGATTTATGTGATTAGATGTGTGATCATGTGACTGGATCTTAAAAAGAATAGCTATTAATAGCTGAAGTGTGCTGAAATTCACCCACGGGCCATCGTTTGCTCACCAGTGGATGGTGAATTGTGCCAACGGAGCTGATAAAAAAACATCCTAAAAGTAATAAACGTGACTCCAGTTCATCATTGATGTCTTCTGAAAGTTGCATGTATGTAAGAATCAAATCCATCAAGGCATTTTAACAAAATAATTTCACTTCACAAGCAGCTTTTGTCCCTTTAACACCAAATTACAGACATTTACAGACTTACCATTTGTACTTGTAAACATCACTCGATCTTTGCATATTTCTCACCTGATTCAAATTAATCAACTGTTTCCCTAGAGAAAACAACATTATGATAGAGGAGTATAACTTTTGAACACTTTCTGGAAAATTTTAACTTAGTACACATGAATACTCTCTCTATGCTGATCACATTTAATAGCTTACATTAAAATACCACCCATTACAGTAGTGGCCATCATGAAAAGTACAGAGTTCTGCTGTTGTTTTGTTTGTTTGTTTTTTGCTACTCCTCCTTCAAAATTTGCCCACTTCTTACAAAAATTGGCTTAGATTACCTTTGGACCAAGTCACACAAAAATGACTGAACAAAATATTGGCATTCATCTTTGTTCAAAAGTTATGGTGTTACAAACTTAACAGAGGCCAAATTAAGTTTTAGTTTGGCTAAAACTTAATTTGGTACACCATGATCTGATGACGACCCATGCCAAAGCTGGAAACAGCACCACCTATGACTCAAGACTCAAAAGACACCAAAATTTGACATTTTTGCTTTTGATTTTGATGAGATTAAAGGGTCATTCATTAACTATATTAGTGTACACCAAAAATTAGTATACACCAAAAATAACTGGAATCATCTGACACCAGAAGTATTGCATATTTTATTTGAAAAGGTCTTCAACTTCTCCTAATTGTAAAATAAAGTGGATTAAGTAACCTTTAGTTACAGTATTGTGAGTAAATTGTATACACCAGTGAAACAGTCCCAAACAAAGTCAATTTAAAAGCACTGTGCATCTCAGAGCAAAAGTGGTGTGTTTTTTCCTGATTTTTTATTTTTTTTTAAATGAATCAGTTGAGTAAATGATTCAATGATTTGCTCACTTTTTTCATTGCTTAAAGCGTTACTCTACCCCATAATTAAAATGCTGTAATTAATCACAGTCCAGAAAAGTGAAAGCCTTTGTGAGAATAGTCCATCTGCCATCAGTGGTTCAACCGTAATATTATGAAGCGACAAGAATACTTTTTGTACAGAAAGAAAGCAAAGATAATGACTTTATTTGACAAATCCAGCACCGTAGCATCATTTTAGAGAGTATCACTGGATGCACATAGGATACGATGTTTACGCACTGTTTTTATTCAAATCATAGTGTTAGTAAAAGCAGAACACATATCCTTGTGACACAGAAGAGTGTATACTATTTGCATGCAGCGACACTCTTCAAAATGGTGCTACGGGGGCAAATTTGTTGAATAAAGTTATTTTTGTTTTCAAAAAGTATTCTCAACATTACGGCTGAACAACTGATGGCAGGTGGACTATTCTAATGATGTCTTTCATACTTTTATGGACCTTTACTCGGCAGTCAAAGAAAGCCTCCTGGTTTTCATCCAACATATCCTAAATTATGTTCTGAAGACAAACAAAGCTTTTACGGAATTAAAAACAATGTGGGGTAAGTCAAAAGTTTCATTTTGAGGTGGAGTAACCCTTTAATGAATGAAAGATTTGAATTAGTCGATTAACCGAATGACTCAAAACTCACAAATAAAGACAGTCACCTACTGGCACAACTAAACAAGCAAGTAAACATTTTTTTTTTAAATTGCAGTTAAAAATCTAAAAATCTTATTTTATTTTGTATACTCTGATTAATAGACTAACAAAGAAATTTAAATGAAAAATATTTTATTTAACATATTGTTGACTAGACAACTTGAGAAAAAAATAACAAAGATGAAATCTTGAATCAACATTTCAAAAAAATCCATGTCATGATATGAATTCCTTTCCTTTCAAATTTGGCCCTTTGTGCTTCCCATTTTCATCAAATTCCCAGAATCACCACCGGTCATTAGTCTAAATGTTTGCAGATACGAATAAATAATGACAATCAACTTTATTTTGTTCGCTGAGATCAGAGAGCTCTTGTCAGATAAGCTCACATGAATTAAAGCCCTGATCCTTCATCTGCTTTCAGGAGCCTTAAAGACACATTTTATTTGGCGAATGGTTTTAAAGCAAGATGGCAAAATGCTATTCCTGGAGTCCGTTCATTCAGCAGGGAATGATGGATGGATTAAGAAAGCTTACTTGCTTATGGGCAGCTGGGCAGTTTATGCCCCCTTATGACACTCCCTTTTTTCTACCCTTCTCCCTGTTTATAATCATACACACGCACAAAGACCATTAACTGTCTGTCATTGTAGACTGGCTGGCATGTGAGACATCCTTTCCCTCTGTTAGCCTGTCGATTAGTCTGAGCTCACATCTTTTAGCCTGTCCATCACCATCAGTGAACTATAATCAGGGCTTAACCACACTCACATATAGCCTACACACATCACTTGCTGCTCATTCAAAAAGATTACAGTTTTATGCAATATCACTTTAAAAATAGATATATGGCACACTAATACAAAACATATCACATCAGCCAGATGAAACCCTGTCCTATGCTGTGTGTGTGTGGTCTGCAGAAAGAGTGGGATGGTAATGTGTGATGTAGGTTGAATTTTCATAGAGTGCTGCAACGTGACGTATTCTGTTACTGGCCTCTGATTGGCTGAGAGGAAAAAGGAAATCTCTGATTGGCAGAGGAGTGATAACACTGCATGTCGATACAGAGACATAACCACACACATAGTCCCACACACTACACAGGAAGCATGAAATACATCCATCTACCCATCTATTATCTATTTGTATGTATATATTTATGTATCCATCGATGTATGTATGTTGTGTCTATCTATGAAATAGATTGTGTCACCTCCCTCTTTTTCTCCCCTTTTCTCCTCTATCTGTCATTCTCTGGTGCCAACTGGTATAAATAGGCAGTCTGCTTTGTGCCGTTATTTTCTTTCTTCTGTTCTCTCTCTCTCTCACACACACGTGTATGTCTGATGGATGTTGTGTTAAGGGATGAATGCTCACATTTAAACACTCAGCCTGTTTCTAGGTAAGATTCTGAAGGTGTTTTAGCTAGAGCTTTTGCTGCTGGCTCATCTTAGACTATGAGTAGATGCTGCTGACAGTGAACGCCTGTCAGGACACTAAATCTCTTAGTCTAACATACTCAATCTGCACTCTTAAAAAAAGAGTCTTTACCAGATTTGATGGTTCCGTCCAAAAAACAACAAACATGTTTTTTAATAGCGGAAAGATATTAATATGTTTCAGCAAAAAAAAAATATTTATAATAATTTTTGATTACCATTACTTTCATTTCTAAGTGAATGCACCAATCCCTGATCAGTTCATTAACTCATTAGCATTTAAAGCAACGTGAACTAGAATGGCTTGATGAAAGCAGAGCTGATTTTGAAAAGGGTAAAGAAGCGGTTTGAAAATTTAAACCTAAGTATGCTATATACTTTTATACACTTGAGAAAGAAAACTGGGTCGACGTAAGTATTTGACTTTGACTTAGATTTTAGTTACACGACCTAAAAACAACAAATATTAATGTCAGCTGATGTCAAATATCCAATAATATTGACATTAGATGGTAAATTAAGATCCGATGTCACAACCTTAATTTAACCAAATATCAGTGTTTTCTTTCTATGGTGAATGTCTTGTGTTTATATTCTACTGCATTCTATATTGCACTATATAACTATTTTCTCTACAGGATTATGTGTGATTAAGAATTGAAAGAAGCCATTGTTTATTCAGCACAGATCATAAGAAGAGGAAGTAAACGCAGAGAGAAAGAGGGAAGGAGGGAGGCAGAGAGAGAAACAGGAGAAATCAGGATTTAGAGTTCAATCATGCCTCGTATTAGAATAAAGACAAGCTTTTGAAGTTTCAAATTGTGGAATGTATTTTTGTGTGTCTCACAGTATCAGGTCGGGCAGCTGTACTCAGTAGCAGAGGCCAGTAAGAACGAGACGGGTGGAGGAGAGGGTGTGGAGGTATTGAAGAACGAACCCTATGAGAAGGATGGAGAGAAGGGACAGTATACACACAAAATTTACCACCTGCAGAGGTACTCACACTTGCACAAACCCACAGGCACATGAGCGTATTAATAAGGTGTGCTAGTGCTAGATTAATGTTAAGATTAAAAATAGTACACTGAAAATAGGTTCATCATTTACACATCCTCAGCTGAACTCAAAAAGCACCATAAAAATGATCTATTGTGTATTCAGAACTATCAAATGATATTCATATGACGGATACAGACAACATTTTTGCACTTTTATGATGCTGCTTTGACATTTTTGTACTTGACTTTGAGGTGAAAGGTTGCAATTTAAGTCAAAAGAAAGGTAAATAATAAATGTTTTGAAACTGATTTCCAAAATACCTCCCTTGTCTGTTATTGGTCAGGCAAACAGAAAGCCCGCCCTAAACTTACACCATTGGTTGAACCACTGTTGCTATGCTGAACTGGTTAAATTTCTCAAACAGAGCAAAGTTTTGGAGAAAGTATTTTGGCAAAGACAGCACATTTTTATTTATTTTGTCTATAGTTGACCAATCATTTGCATTTTGATTTTTCAGTAAAGTCCCGTCGTTTGTACGAATGCTTGCACCAGCATCAGCACTGAACATTCATGAGAAAGCTTGGAACGCCTACCCATACTGCCGCACAGGTAACACACACACTTAGAAGCTAAATTTCTACTCACGTTCTCTTTGTTCCTCTTGCTTTTTTTATTATTTTGTCTTCCTATCTGTTTCTCCCTGTCTCTTTCTCTGTCTCTGCATTTGTGGGCACTGAATAATTCACTGTTTGAGCTGAGCAGGAGTGGAGTTACAGCACAGGAAACTGAGATTATACTGACACATTCCTTTCACATCATTCTTACAGCCGTATAGACAAGAGACTTCCCATTCGCTCAAGTCTGTTATCAAAATCCAAAATCACTTCAAAATCTAACTGCAGTGCTTAAAGCGCTCTGAAGTCTACAGTTGTGTTTTTAATAAATGTAAAAAGTTAATATGGCAAGTTTTACCTGATTTAATAATATACATATTACACAACAGAATCATTTGATTATTTGCCAGCTGTCAGCAAGCTGCTAGAAGAAAGAAATGTGTTTTCCACTATTTGTCCAAGACAAGGTGTCTACAGATACAGTAACATTGTAGTACGTCAGAGGTAGAGCCAGGAGCTCTGGCTTCACAGAAAGAGATCTAAACATCTGTTTTGAAATTTTTTTATTTATTGCAAATTACTAAATTTGGCCATCTAATTTGACCTTACCTTGTAAGATGAAGAAATAATAGATCTTATTATAAATTGCATTAAAAGAAATTCGGTGGGATGTGGGAGTTCGGGGGGTTGACTTGTGGAGGGACTGGTTTAAGCAGACTAAATTATTAGAGTCGAGATTGAGTTATAGAGTTATGACATCATCAAAAAGGAAAAAGCCATATTTAAATAATAACATTAAAGCATGCACAAACAAATAATTCACAATAAGATATATAACATGCAATCAAAAAATATTAATTTTATGCTGACTTTAAGTAGTCAGAATTGTTTAAGTCTGCTTTCAAATATTGAAACATAAATATAGAATCACTAACATTTTCCTCCTGCATTAATTAGACAGAATTATCATTATTAAGCTGATTTATTGTTAACCTACAAAGCTTGTGTTATGATCATTTGTAATATCTGAACTCATTTTGAGTTTGAATATTAATATTATTTCAGAGATTCAATAAAATTAGAACTGGTCTTAGATGAAATGTGATGTTTTCTTTAACAATCATCTAATTTGTATTTTATTATCCTTTTTCTGCCGTATTTTCTGTCCTGCATCACCCGTCAGTAATTACTGTAAGTATACATACAAGTCTTTTCTTGTAAAGCTTGTACTTGTACTATTAGCATTAAGTAACTGTAATTTAAGTACACATTTTTTTCTGAGCAACTGTGTAAATGACTAGTTATTCCACAGCACTGCATGTTTAACATGTAGATGTACAGCACAAGCACATACTAACACTTACTGTTTGAGTGAAAGATGAGACAGTAACTTTAGCTGGAGTGAAAGGAGAGAGGACAGACGTCAGTATGTCACTGAGGAGTCTGTCCATCAGTTATGGTTTGTCATTTTGATAATCTGTGGTTTTAGAATGAGTATATGAAAGAAAACTTCCTCATCAAGATCGAGACGTGGCACAAACCTGACATGGGACAGCAGGATAATGTAAGTATAGCTGTAGATCATTTGAGTGTGACCTCCACAGTTTGTGTCAAACCTGACAAGCATGACTGTTCGTTACTACAGGTTCACGGTCTAGACCCAGACACCTGGAAGAAGGTGGAGGTGGTGTACATAGACATCGCAGACCGAAGTCAGGTGGAGCCAAAGGTGAGCCTCACTTAGTTTAAAATAGCTACCATTTCCAGTTACTTGCTAATCTAAATAGTGTTATTTCTATAGGACTATAAACCAGAGGAAGACCCCACTAAGTACAAGTCTGTAAAGACTGCAAGAGGGCCGCTCGGTCCAGATTGGAAGGTGATATGTTTTAATGCACCTCTAATTGCTGCTTGCTTGTATAAAAACTTGTGTGTAAATGATGTAAGTGCATGGTTGTTGTATGAGTGGGAAGCTTATTAATGGAAAACATATCCAAATGCTTAATGGATTTTGGGTCTGTGTAGAAAGAGCTACCTAAAAAGACAGACTGCCCACACATGTGTGCCTACAAACTGGTTACTGTCAAGTTCAAGTGGTGGGGCCTGCAAAACAAAGTGGAAAACTTCATTCAAAAGGTCAGTGTGAAACATCTAAAGTGTGATTGATTAAATGTTTATTAATATGAAGTCCAATTTGACCATATATAGTGCATATGTTCCTGGTCTGACTGTCTATGATTCATCTGTGCAAGATAAAGGTTTACTGAGAGGACTTATTGTTTCCCCTGTTATTTTATTCTGGCTATAAAGGATTTTTTGGAAAAGGCTGCAATTCTTGCCTTATCAGACCGAAATTCATTTGTTTAATTTTTTCTATAGTAAAAAAACACAAAATCTGCATGTTAAAACCACAATCATTATACTGGGTTAGGTTTTTGAATTAGGTTTTTATTTAAAAAAATAAATATTTTAAGGGCACATTAAATTTATCGAAAGTGACATTTGTAATAGTACAAAAAATGTCTATTTTAAATAAATGATCTCCTTGTAACCTTTATATTTATCAAAGAATCTTGAAAAAAACAAGAATCAGTTTCCATCAAACTATTACGCAGAACTGTAATAATAAAGATAACAGATGTTTCTTCTGCACTAAATCATCAGCATGTTAGAATGATTTCTTGAGGATCATGTAACATTGAAGAATGAGTAATTGCTGCTGAAAATTTAGCTTTGCCATCACATGAATAAAATATACATTCAAATATAGTAAAACAGTTATTAATAATACAGTTGTTGATATTTCAAAAAATGTAAATCTTTTCAAACCCAACATTTTGAAGGGGTCATAAACTGAGAAACCACAATTGCCTTGATCTTCTGACATATAAGAGGTCATTGCACTATAAGAACATCTTATCAATCTGTTAAAACTGAATTTAAAAATGCCTAAAAAAATCTTATATTTAAGGCAGTCTTGCAAAATGACAGCTTTGTGGAATGTTCTACTCTATGATGTAATTGTGTGGATAAGCAACGCCTCCGCAGATGATGATCAACGTCTGCTTTTGCATCACTTCCTGTTTAGCCCCACCCACTGATTCATATAAACACACGGTGCCTTACGCAGAACCAATTTAATATGGGATTTTCCAAGAGATTGAAATTTAAAGATGATGCAGTGCCGATTTAGCCTGGGCCCACTCATACTTCCTTTTACGCTACATTCATATCGCGAGCAAAGTTAGTCTGTCATTTCTGTTCCCAAAAAAGTGGGAACCAATGAGAAAACGAGCTAACCCAACCGGCACAGGTGTAACGTGCAGACGCAGCAGTTCTGCGACCATACCGGCTTTCAAACATGGCATGTACCGAGCAGCAGCAATCGTTCCACTCTGCTGTTGCAGCTGTTTTGAGAAATTTTCATGACATGTTTTCTTTTAAAACGGAGCAGAAGTAATTAAAGTAATCACATTTTCCTACTGCTTTAATGAAGCTAGCTACAATTAGTTATGGTGTCTTCAGGTTCCGCCGCTACGCATACGTCGTCGCAATGAGTGGACTGATTTCTTGTAGATTCGTCCAGTAGTTTACAGAGGCATCTCCAAGAAGGCGGGTAGTAAGGTAGCTTAGCCAGACTAAGCTCCTATGAGCTTTAAAGTCACAGAAGCCAGGCTAGTGCCGACTATTATATCTGTTAGTCATGTTGCAACACACAACTGTTTTTATTATGGGGTAACTGTTACTTTGTCACACAAAAAAACCCCACACATACAAGTGTTAGCTTATCATAGCAGTGGGCATTTACTACTGCATCTACAATCCACCACACCTATTCAAACAGAGCTGGTTAAGAACAGGACAGAAAAATCGCTATTATTATTATTTTTTGATGTCTAATTCTTGATAACATTATAAGTAGACCTTAGAGAACCAAAAAACAGAGGCAGATCATGACCCCTTTAAACGGTAGTATATGGTTTGAAGTCCAAATAACATAATTTTTAAACACATAAACATACGCCATCAAAAAGTTACAGTTACCATTAAATGATATATCACAAGTTTTCCTCTTTCTGTTAAAATAAGCTCCATCCTAATTTAAAATTCACCTTCCAAAATGAACCATGTACCCCTTTCTCTCTTTAACAGCAAGAGAAGCGCTTGTTCACTAATTTCCATCGGCAGCTGTTCTGTTGGATTGATAAATGGATCGAGCTGAACATGGACGACATCCGCAGAATGGAGGAAGAGACCAGGAGGGAACTGGATGAGGTCAGATGAGATGCCCTCCACCCTGTCGTCGTCCACTTTAACTGATTCCTCATCTCTGTTGTTCAGTTTGAACCAGCTTTTACATAGTAATGATGAATCTGATCCAGTTAGCCAAACAAACTACTTGCTCCGAGATTGCTTGTAGAGTACAGACTGCTGGAATTCATTTGTTGTGAGATTGAGTTTGTGTTTTGTCTGGTGTTTTGAGTGTCGCCTTCAGCTCGCCACACATTTTCCCACCATACAAAAACAATTACGTGTAACAAGGCAGATGAATAATTGAATGTAGCCCATAATAAGGTCCAGGCACAGCGAACAAAAGGGGCAGCAGAGCGGAGCAGGTCACAGTTCAGCGCTCTCAGGTGCTGCTCGGGGAATGAGTGACGTCATGCATTGGCCACATTCCCAGTTTCCCATACTTTGCAGGGCTATCCCAGAAATCAGTGTCTTCTCCTTAACTGCCACAAGTGATCTGTAATCACCCAGAGGATAAGAAACTAGGATCACTTTCTTAGCCCGCTCGTCTTCCACAAGAAGCTTTTCACATGCTTGTTTTTCCATTGCTGTCTTCCAGATGAGAGTGAAGGATCCCGTCAAAGGCATGGTGGCTCTTGAAGACTAAAGCTGCTCTGTGTTCCTGGATGCTGCTGTTCATTAAGGTATTTTACAATCTTTAGCGCCCCCTAACGGTATGTGTCTAAAACAGCAAGTGAGAACTTGAAAATGATTTAGTATAGGCATCCTATTATATGAAATTAATATTTGGGCTATGTTTGGGATAGTGTATTCACATTAAAATGTGTTGATAGTATAGTATGTACGTTATACAAATTTCCTTATGCACAGAGTGTAAAATAAAGTTGATCACTGTACTCCAAAACAAGTATCTTCTGCTGACCAAGTTTGCAATTATTTAATGAATAATGAAATAGTCATATGTAATATTATTATAATTTCAAATAATGATTTTCTATTTTAATATATTTAAAAATGTAATCATTTATTGCTGTGAAGGCTTTACTCCAGTCTTCAGTATCACAATATTCTTCAGCAATCGTTCTGATCGGTCGATTTGCCATTTTTTTCAAGATGTTTTGACCAATAGAACGTTCAATTTTAAGACTACAAGTATTCATTTCTTTGAAAAGATCACACCGACAAACTGATGCAACTGTATTCAACCAGTAGTAATTTATTCTGAGCATAACTGTGGTGTTTAACCTTAACAGTAACTGAATATTCTTGTTCTCTCTCTCTGTCGTCTCATTTCCTGTGAATCTTTCTCAGATCAGACATGAACTACTGGAGACCAGCAGCATCACTCCCCTCAATCAATTCAAAGCGACATGTCTTTTTAATCGTAATCGAAGTCTTCATCCAGCCCTTTTGGTGGCCGTTTGTCCTGAGCATCCTTCATATCCTCCTTTCAGTCTGACAGTGGAGCACATTGACTAGTTAAATAGGCTATTATACCGGTTCTATCGCCATGCCCAGTTTATTAAGTCTACCTACTTAAATACAGGGACGGTCAGCAGTTCGTCATTTATGATGTCAAACCATTACCTTAATATCTGGAGCTCGGCAGAATTGTGTTTTAAGATGAGTTTAATGTAAAACAGATGATATTTTGTGTGTGTATATGATATATATATATATTCAGAATATCTATTGGCAGGGGAATTATTGTGACGGATGTATAAACAGGGTTTTAAAGTTCTATTTCTTTTTCTTTTTTTGCGGACCAAGCCAGTTTTCCTTGTTTTGTTTTAATCTGTAGTGATTCGTTTTTGTTGCTGTATGCTTTCATTTCGTTGTACCCGTTTTTTTTTTACCCTATTTACCAGCTGATCCGAGGTGGAAGTGTGTCTCTTTGTACTGTAGTACTGTACAATCACTGTCGTGTCATCCTGACCATTCATTTATTTGTGACACGCATTACGGACTGCAAGTACAGTTCATATGTAAATGCAAAACACAAGAGTTTATTATAATCAGCTAATCGAACAGTATCACATTTTTGAAGAAAGCTGAAGTTAAAAGTATTGTTGTTTGTTAACCAGTCGATATTAATGGGTTCGTTGTCATTTCTACCACAGTTTCCTTGTGTGCGCTATTTTAGTCAAGTTATTTATTTATTTACTTTTTATAAAAAAGACAGGTGTACAGTAGCTCTCCCTCCCTCGGTTGTTTTTGATTGGTTTATAAGATCAGGCCCCGCCCTTTTCTTTAGTCAGTGACTGACTGACTGTCTTTAAAAAGGACTTGTAAGGGCGACGCTAAACCTTTTGGTCTTGACATCTTTCATAAAAGGTTTATTACTAATATAGAGTACGTTTACCCCCCCATATGCGGTGCTCAAGGAGGGTATCTTACATTATGCGCATATTTTATAAATGTATTATTCATTTTCGTTTCACCTCCTTTCCATTTTATTGAAGGATTGATTATCGTACTTCCCCTTTTATAACTTGTCTTGAGGATAAAGGCACATTTATCCAGATATTAGCAATAATACCTCCTTTCACAAACCCTTCCAGTCGACATACATGATGTGAGATAGTGACTTTAGACGTGTATAATCCATTCCCTATCAGAATGTTGCGTCATTAGGACAAATATACTCTTACTTCCAATCGCTCCTAGTTTTATTGATATGGAATGGGGTAAGGGACGTGAAATGGGTTGAGTATGGGTTTTTAAATCAGTCTTTTCTTAGTAACGTGATGTGTGTATGGATGTATGTGCGTTTGAAGTTTTCAGTGTTTCTTGTTTTCGCGTGAGGGACATCCGATATGTAACTAAAATGGAGGTTTACGCGCTTGTGTTTCTTTCCGCCAATGCTCAGGACCCATGCACGCCTAAATTCACTCTGACAAGAGTTAATTATTCTTGTAGAATTATGTCGAATTCTTTGAAGTTCGTAGAAATTCCATTGAATTCTTAAGAGATGAATGCAGGTTTTATGGTGTAGATTGCGTGTTAAAACCACACCGTCATAAATCAACCACCGATACACCAGAACTGTGTTGGTCCTGAGTCTAATCAAAGTGATGTATGGATGTATGTATCGAATTGTATATAGTATATAAATATATGTAGATGAACACATAAATATATATATATATAACTATATAAATATAGCTCAGACTATCCTGCCAGGCTATCAGCACATAATACACATTAAATCTAGTGGTTTAGTAATGGCTGGGTGTTATCTGTGGGTAATGTTACTGGAATGTGGCGATTTATGGTGGTTTAGGAAATTAGATTTGAACTATTGATTTGAACAGTCTAACCTTCAGATAACTCCGCCCATCACTGTCACTGGCCCCACCCTTCATCCCTGGCCGCTCCTCTTTGGCAGGATGGTGTCTAAATATGTTTTCATTCATCGATTGTTGTTGTATTTTTGCTGTGAGCTGTAGAAATCTCTCACTTTTAAATTTCTTTCGAAGCTTACACTGTGAACGAAGCCACGACATTTGACCTTGAGAAAAGACCCTTTTGGTGGAGGGGGGACTAGGACTTTGGACTAGGTTTTCATTCTTCTCTCAGAAGACTCGATTGAAACTTGTCCAAGCTAGCTTTTGAATGAAAGACAGGTGGCTTATAAAAGGGAACTATTCACATGAACTGATCATCCACAGTTTATTTTACCATTATGTAAGGCAGATCATGGTAAACAGGACTTTCTCATAGGTATGTTGTTGTTAGATTTCACAATTTGTTGTCGAAATTAAAACCCAATGATTCTAGAAATATGAAAAAAAAAATGTTTTATCAAATTTGTTTCACCCTACCCTGTCATGTCATGTTTTTTTTATTTCTTTTACTGTGAATTTGTGCCTTTTGTCATCTTATCTTCCAATAAAACTACATTTGGAGATGTGAAAAAAAAATAAACTTTTAAAAAGTAGTGTTTTACTGGTTTACGTGTTTAAGTACTAAAAATACTTTCAGTAAATTTGTACTTTGTGTTTCAGTTGTATTCTTAAAGGGACAGTTCACTCAAAAAGTCCTGTCGTTAATTACTCACCGTCATGTCGTTTCAAAGCTGCAAGACCTTTTTTTTTTTTTTTTTTATCTTCGGAACACAAATTTACACATTTTTTAATGAAATCTCAGAACTCCACATAAACAGAAAAACAACTGACAAAAAGGCCCAAAAAGGTGAAAGGACATAATTAAAATAGTCCATGTGACACCAGTGTTTAACATTGCTGTTATGAAAGAAAATGGACACTATTTTACTCATTAAATAAAGTTATTTTAGCTCACAAAAAGTATTGTTATAGCCTCATAAAATGGTCAAATCGTAAGGTGGACAATTTTAAAGATGTCCTATACTTTTCTTGGCCTTGATTGTGGTAACAATTGCGTCTAGTGCGAGGGTCGATCAAAAAGCTCTTGGATTCAGACATATCTAGCTTTGTGTTTGGAAGATGAATGCAGATCTTATGGGTTTGGAACGACATGAGTAATTAATGATAGAATTTTCAGTTTCTCTTTAACATCAGAGTTGTTTTCCTGGAGGGCAGCGCATTGATATGTTGAGCTGTGGTACATAAGTTTGTGTGTGGCTTGCGATATTGTCAGGCCTCCCTCTTTTCTCCATTTCTCTCTTAATCACTCAAATAAAACCCATTTTTTTCCATACAACTTCCACAATAGCCTAAGCATGTAAGCTAACCCATTCCATGAGCCCAAACAGGACAACCACATAAACACACACAAATCGTCAAGAAAAAGGATCACTGCAAACCCTCCCATCATTAAATGAAACTTTCAGCCTAATCAGGATTTGAAGAGATGAAGCCAGATTAAACTAACCCCTTCTTATGAGGCCTTTAGAAAGGGGAATGTGTTTGATTCAGACATTTGGATTTTTATTTTCACAATTGCAGTTGTAATTGACTTGGTTAGTCGTATATTAAATGTATCATTAATTATACTCAGTAGCAATTATATATATATATATATATATATCAACAGTAAGTAAAAAGATTAAATAAAGTTTGGACCGTGGGATTTTTAGACGGTGGAATATTTACCCTTAATCTCTGGTCCTAGAGGTCCTTATTTAAATCAGCTTTGCATGTTTATGACAAAGAAATATTTATAGTCGAGATTATAATTTACGATTTTTTACAAAATCACTGCATCTGCATATACCACATTATTGCCATTATGATATAGTGATCAAAGCAAGTTTATGGATTTTAAATTCATTTAGAAATGAAACTTTCTACGATCAGAGAACTCCCTGTTTCATGCCATAAACAAAAGGATTGGGCTATATAACAAGTTTAGACACAGTCGAGTCTTTCATAACTTAACTAAAGCTTTCAGGCGTTTATATGATGAAACAATAAAGTACTGCGGCTTTAAGAGGTTTCTGTGGATTGGCCGGACAGCGAGGAAGTAAAGGGGTGTAAACACAAACCCCAAACTCTCACACTGTCCTATAGCACCTGTTACGGAATAGATATTCAAGACACCTGCCGAATCTACAAGACCGAAGATAAAGGGTGAGTTTATTTATTTATTTATTTTAATTCTTTGCGCGAGGATGACTGAGATTACGTTGTCTTATTCTTACTTAAAGTAAGGACTTTGAATATGAGTCTTTAATTTATAGCATTAACTTGCTTGCCTTTGTCGCTGTATCTTTAAGATTATTTTAGTTTTCTTAATATTTTAACTTAATTCGATGGCTGAATATAACCCACTTTTTCATACACACATGTTACATAAAACAAGGGAATAAGGGAAAAAACGTATATAAATTTTCTTCAAAGTGGGCTATGTCGGCGTATTCTTCTTACTAGCAAACAACAAAGTTATAGTTAATAACAACACGCACAGTGCAAACACAACAAGTCACTTTCGCCCGTATCCATAGTAACAGAGCGTTTTCAGTGAACATTACATCACTGATCCATATTCTAATAATCAGGCAACCTCCAGATTTTTTTTATTTCATCATTTTAAAAGGCTTTTCAGAGACAGGATTAACTCTTTTTAGATTTGATTAATGTTTGAATTACCATGCATGCCTGTTTACATGGTTTTTGTGTGTGCACAGGTCTGAGTATGAGCGCACAAAATGTTGGATCCAGGAATGAACATCAGGCTTTCAGGTAACATCATCCTTAATCAATGAAATGAACCTATATTCACTTCAAAATAACAAGAATGACAAGAGTGAGGTGAAAGAAACTGATTGAGAGAACTGAAAGGAGTTCAATGTGTTAAGTTTGGTTTATTTTCCAGCATTACCGACTGTTTTTCTTGCATGGAACTAAACCTTTATGGTGGTGTTTCTCTCAAAAATGTTAACATTTTTCCAGTTGCTTTTTCCCAGTGTGCCTCTCTTTCTACTGCTGAATGCTTCCCTGAATCACTAAGAATTTGCATGTGACCGAATATAGAGCAACCGGGTGGAAAGATAGCCTGTTAGCCTGCATTTGAGAATGATTATTATCTTAGTTTATATTCCCTAGTGTTTGTATGACTAGAAAAAAATATTATTATAGAAAATGATTTTTCATGACTAATTGATTGTAGAGTTAAAGAAATATTCACAGTGTTGAGGCCAATTCTTACATAAAGCAGATTAGCATCTGTCGACATTTACTTGCGTCGCTCAAGACCTACAACAATACATGCAGTGATTTGGAGATCAGACCTGTTAGTGAGTTTTGCATTTTGTATTCCTGGCCTCATTCACGTGGTTCTCTGCTGCTCCAGATTACACTTCATAATCCCAAACACTCTTCTAAATGCTTGCTTTTACTCACACACACATCCATTCATGCAACAAGATGCAATGAGAACATGTAGATCAACAAAAACAGTTGCAATTACTAACTACTTGATTTCAGAAGGCTTCCTGGTGTCAAAGGAAAATACTAAACTTCGAGTTCGGAGAAGATCTGAGAAATGTGAGTCTTGGAGCATGTAGGCATCGCTTGAACAAAACCTGGGGTTTCTGTATATTCTGAATCTAAACCAGCTCTTGGACACCTTTGAACTTTTTTGGACATCTGGAGAAAATAATAATTCTACTCACTTCGGCTGATCTTTTGGTTTGGATGAACCAGGCTTCAGATTATCAGTTGTTTTTGGAGGCCAGCAAAAAGATGTCGGACACATTTGAGGGCCCACGTGTGCGCTCTGACAGTATGTCCACCACAGCGTCTACTTCCTCGCGGGCGATTCTTCGCCAGAGGCTCGCTCAGCTGCTTGTCTGCTTGGATGATCTCAGCTCAGATGATGAGGCAAATGAGGAGGTGTCCCGTACGCTAGACGAAGCCTTCTACCTTTGTGGAAAATACACCAACAGAGAGTCCTTCAGGTGTATTAAATCATTGAAATGAGTTTTAAATGACTTTGACTGAAAGATGTGGATTTTGTTGGTGGTTTCCCAGCAAGTTCTTTGCATTTTTATCTTGAATTTTATACTTTCTCACAGGTTTTTTTCATATAATAAACTGAGTTTACATGAACCTAACTGATTGATTGAGTCCTGCTCTGTTTGTGTCTTCTTCTCTTGTTCAGGCTGCACATGGTGACATGGAATGTTGGCACAGCGGAGCCTCCAGCTGATGTGAGGTCATTACTGCAGCTCGACTCGCTGCCGGCCACTGACCTCTTTGTGATTGGGTGAGTTGACATCACCTGAATCACATGATCAGCAGATTTAAACTATTTTAAATAGTTGTTTCGCTATTAAGCTAGTTCCATTTTAACTAGTATATACACAACCTTTTAAAAGTTTTGGCAAGATTTATAAAATGTTTTCGAAATAAATACAGTAAAAACAGTAACAGTTTAAAACATTATTACGATTAAAAAAAAGGTTTCTATTTTAATATAGTTAAAAGTGTAATTTCATCCTGTGATTGCAAAGCTGGATTTTTAGCAACTATAAATTAAGTCTTCAGTGTCACAAATCCTTCACAAATCATTCAAATTTGTTGCTCATAAAAATATCTTGTTATTATAATGTTATTATAATGTTAGTACAATGATTTTGTAATTATTCATGTAAATAATCAATTGAATGCATCTTTTTTTAATAAAAGTATGTACTTTCCATAAAACCACAATTTTTGTGAAATTTACTAGCATATATACATGTATAAATAGTGTGTGTGTGTGCGTGTGTTATATGTTCTTCTTACTTAAAAAACAATTCTCAATTACTTCTCAAATATGGTTACTTCATTTTTAATATATATTTTTCTGTGAAATTTACTAGCGAGTTAAAATGGTATATAATATATATAGCTACTCTATGTATAAAGGCCAATTTACAGCAAGCACAATAACGATAAAAATGGAGTTCTAAAAATCGTTCTTAATGTTAAAGACTAGCAGCAGCCACAACTGAACTATATCAATAAAAGACAGAGAAACGATATCGTTGGAAGCATTTTCAGAAAGATTTTTTTCAGCTGATGAACGATAGAAACATTAATAACCAATCAAAATCAATCCTGCTATCACGCTTGAGAATTTAAAGCGGCAGACGCACTTGAGCTTATAGTAAAAGACGCTATAGTTCGCTGGTGTGGAGCTAATATAGGTATCGTTGTCTTTATTGTTATCGTACTTGGTGTGAACAGGCCTTAAGACAGAATTAATTTATCTGTCTGTTGGTAAGCTTACATTATGATGTGATATGAGATGAGCAGATGTGTTTGTGCCTTAGTCTACAGGAAGTGAATGCCACTCCAGTGCGGTATATCTCTGATCTCATTTCTGAGGACTCATGGAGTCACCTTCTCATGGATACTCTGGCACCAATGGGATATATCAAGGTACAGAATAAACAAAAACTGATTGTGTGTTTCAGCTCTCACTGTTGAGTGTCCTTACATATGTTTTTATGCAGTTGTAGCAGTTACAAAAGAACAGAGAGACAGAATCAGGATGAGCCGTCTCCTCATTAAGCTTGTTAAGCTCCATTGTTCACTGCAGGCCATTGAAAACACTAGAGGCATTGTTTCACACCAGCACATTAGTGTACCGTAACCGCAGATTTGATGTGAGCCCGTCCCATTCTGCCTTTCACG
The DNA here is from genome assembly GCA_032357475.1 of Enteromius thamalakanensis. Lineage (NCBI taxonomy): Eukaryota > Metazoa > Chordata > Actinopteri > Cypriniformes > Cyprinidae > Enteromius > Enteromius thamalakanensis. The sequence continues at coordinate 8,119,307 of JAUCMT010000002.1, read as the reverse complement.
ACTAATTAGCTCTGATTTTCTAAACTAAATTCCACTTCACCAAAAAAAGACCAATCTTCTTATTTTCTTACGTCAGCGTATCAAGGACACTAAGCTCAAATACGTGTTTCCTCTTGTATTCTTTCATTGTGTAAGGCCTAATATAGATTTCTTGCAGAGAAACCTTCTACAATCCTCTTTCTGTGATGCTGTCAGTTTTGATATGCAGGTCAAAGCGGCGTATGACATTTGTGTTGAGAAATGCACTGAAGCTTTGACATATGAAAAGGCTTTTTTTTGCTGTCCTCAGGTGACTTCAGTTAGGATGCAGGGTTTGCTGCTGATACTGTTTGCAAAGCAGGTCCATCTGCCTTTCATCAGAGACATCCAAAGTACATACACCCGCACAGGCCTGTTTGGATACTGGGTAAAGTACAGCCTTTACATCTTCACATTTCATAGACTTTTTATACACTCGTTTCACTCATTTTCCAGCTAAACTGAGATATTTATTCTGGTGTTCAAAAGAGTGGGGCTTATTTTTGAAGTCTTTCATTCTCACCAAGTCTCATTCAAGTCTCAAGTCTCATTTATTTTTAAAGCCCTTTATGCTACAATGTAGTCCAAAGGGCTGAACATCCAATAAAATAAAGTAAAGTAAAAGAGAGTAATTAAAATAAATTTACATACAATGACAAAGTCTGCATTTATTTGATTGAAGATACAGCCATACTGTAAAATTTTATTACAAGTAATTATCTAATAATATGCAGCTGGACTAATGCTTTTTTATTGTCACAGGGAAATAAAGGTGGTGTGTCTGTGCGGTTCTCATTCTACGGTCACATGCTGTGTTTTCTGAACTGTCACTTGGCGGCTCATATGAACTACGCCCTGCAACGGATGGACGAATTTGAATATATATTGGACACACAAGACTTTGATATGTTTAACACACCACAAGTGCTTGACCACAAGTCAGTGCTAAGTTACAGAAAATTTGCTCACGTTCATGCATTCTCGCATGCATCATGGTTCTCATGCTGCTGTTGTTCCGTGTTTCAGGGTGGTCTTCTGGTTTGGTGATCTGAACTTTCGTATCGCTGACCATGGGATGCACTTTCTCCGCTCCTCAATCAACAATGGCAGATTTAACCAGCTGTGGTCCAAAGATCAGGTCAGACAAACACACACAAAAAATAGCACAGATTAATAGTTGGTTTTATTTAATTAAGTATTCTGTTTCACTGATTTCTGGCTCTTAGTTGATGACGATGAAGAAGAAAGAACCTATTCTTCAAGAGTTTGAGGAGGGACCATTGTGCTTCAAACCCACATATAAGTTTGACCGCTTCTCTGAGACTTACGATACAAGGTATACTCACACACTTTCACATTATGCACACCTCCTGGACAAGATCATGTTTTTCTTTCTTCAGTCATAAAGAAAGTATGGTTTTTGAGGACGACATTTAAGCATTTCTCTCCATATAATGGACTTCTATGTTGTCCCAAGTTTGAACTTCCAAAATGCAGTTTAAATGCTCATCCTGATTTTGCAGAGTTCGATGTGTTCATAAGTCATAACCCTAGAAAAATATGTTAATGCAAGAATTTAGTCTTGACCATATCTCTACACTGAAACCTAACCTTACCCATGATTAATGCCTAAAATCAGTTTTAATGATAGATGAATGATACCAATGCACAAACTTAACTATAAACTGGTTCTTTAAATCTGATAGGCTAATCACATTGTTGTTCCAGAGTCAGCAAAGATTTCCTGGGACACATCGAACTCAGCAAAATCTTAAGCTTAAGCTTAAAATGGCTCTAAACGATCTCAGGTGAGAAAGTTACACAGATAGTAAAGACAGTTACTGTAGGGTATGTTGAAAAACTCCAATTTTATTTTCTCCTCTAACTTATAAATCATCATACACCGTAGCAGAAGCACTGTCTCAGTATTTACAAGGTGAACAAGGACAAATGTGACTTTACAAAAAAGGTAAAACAGTGATTTAGGTTGATTTTGAATTTGAGGGAGAAAGAAAGATGGGGATTTTTTCGACATACCCTAATTGTCTTGAACTGGAAAACACAAAGTTCATGCAGAGCTAGACAAGACAAGAGCATTTAAGGTTAAAAATGACATAAAGTCAATTTTTTTAAGAAAATAACCAACCATTTCACTATATAAGACCATTCTACCTCTGCTGGGAACTCTTTGAAGCTGCATTTAAACTCGGGGGAACCATAGAAGTTCGTTATATGGAGAGAAATGCTGAAAAAAACATTTCCTCAAAGCATTAATTTATTTACAACTGATCTCTTGGATGACGGGGGGTGAGTACTTTATCTGTAAATTCTCGTTCTGAAAGTGAATTGCTCCTTTAACACAATAGAAATGTACTATTTTCAGTGCATGAAAATAGAAACAGCTGATTTCAATTTCCTGAACGTCTATCATGTTTTCTTAGAAGAGTTTCATGGTCGTTCTTTCTCCACACAGCGCACCGAGAACATGGTTTGGATTTATGTAAGATTTGATGAGAAATATTTGTCTTTGTTGCATGTCCTCATCTCTACCTTAACCACAATTACCCAGAATTCCTCTCACCCACCATCACATCCCTTTAAAACACTGCACTCCTCTCACTCAGTGTTCAATCTTTGCATAATCTCCTGTCAGATGCTCCAATAAGCATTTCAGTCATGTCTACACAAATGTAATGTCGTGATTGGTGTGACGCCAGCTGCCAGGCTTTGAAGAAATGTACGTTGTAGTATGTCTACTTTAAAGATAAGTTGGGCGTGTGTAGGATGCTGTAAGAAGGGGATTGTATTTCCCATCAAACATAAGTGGCTGAATATAGGAGGTCTTCCGCAACACAGAGTATTTGAATCTGTGTCGGCGGACAAAAAGTCTTCACCACAGATCTTTTCCTCATTTAGCTGTCACCTTTTTTTGCTGATTTGTTATATGGATAGCGGAACATGTTTGGGAGATGGTGTTTTGCTGTGTCCGTAATGGAAGCAGAGGACGTTTGTGTCTCGAACTTATTTTAAGGTGGAAAAAAGTGGGTTTTAAAAAAAAACTGAAAATCACGTATACACCAATCACTCCATTCGCCCATTCAACCCTTCTGTCATATTTAACACATGACCACACACCCATGACATGTTGTCAGCGTGTCATTGGGCTTTTAACAGCTGTCACGAAGCTGCTTTGCACCTGTCATATATGTCACTAAGCACCTCATCACTGTGTAGAAAGCATGTTTCGCTGTGATAAGCTGGTGTGTGGTGCATTTGCATGTTGTCTAATATTCAGTTGCATCTATCTATTCGTAGTTAGCTGAAAAGTTTTTGTGTACGATTTTTCATGTTTTAAAAGAAGAATCTTAAACTCAATAAGGTTGCATTAATTAAGCAAAAAAATTAAGTACAAATAGCAAAAATTGTCAAATACTATTCAAATTTAAAATATTTTCTATTTGAGTTTATTTTAAAATGTATTTACTGATCTCAAACATTTTTAGTGTGTATAAACTAATATAAGTTAAGTTTAAGTTCTCCAAGACTACAATCTCAATTTGCATTTATTACTTCAGTATTATTTACATTTCTTCACTTTTTCTTTATTATTGTTTTTTTAACCAATGATTAGTGGTAAAAAGCGTAAGCCTGCATGGACGGATCGTATCTTGTGGAGGACAAAACCCAAAACTACAGAGAATGAAGATGAAAATAGGTCGACATCATCATCAGTTGATGATGATGAGTATCATATTAAGGTGACACAGGACCTGTACACCTGTGATGTATCGTATGGGGTCAGTGACCACAAACCCGTCATTGCAACCTTCAATCTGGAGGTAAGAATTATGTATTCTATAAACATTTAATCAATTATATGAAAAAGTGCTAATCGAACGTGCTTAAATAATAATCATTAATTATAATTTCTACCGTTCAGTGTACATGACATTTAGCCCAAATTGGTTTGATCCCTTCATGCAGATGAGAAAAAAGGTGGAGAGTCCTCTAGTCACACTAACTGTGGAGGGACACTGGAGTGCAGATGAAGATGGCACATTCACCTACACCATTCTAGAAAACTTTGAGTCCTCAACCTGGGACTGGGTCGGATTGTACAAGGTGAGAGCGAGGCAGAGGAAAAAAAGAGGTTGATGGATGAACAAAAACACAGAAGAGACAAAAAGTAGATCTGTATCACAAAGCGGGTCACTAACGAGTGGTGATTTATATCTCTGTGTGCAGATTGGCTTCAAAAGTGCCTCCGATTACTCCACCTTCGCTTGGGTCAAAGAAGATGAAGTGGCTGCCAACGGTGAAGTCGTGATGGTATGGCAGACTGAAATGTTTTGGTTGTATATTGAAAAAATAATGAATATTTTATATAAAATAAAAATTTGCAACTGCTGTGTGCATATCAACTGGATGATGCTAAAAAGTCGCCATATAAGGACTGACATGAGTGATGCACTTCCTGTTTAAGGTCCAGATGAAAAAAAATGAGCTCCCCCTGCTGGCAGGGGATTATGTTCTTGGCTATTACAGCACCAACATGCAAACCCTTATTGCCTTTAGTCCGACCTTCCAGGTGAGTTTACACAAACTTATACACGTACCTCTGTGATAGCATTCGAATGGAATTCTTTGTTCATCTGTTTTGTATGGATCCAGATTTTCGAGTCTCGACAAGCTGTAATGGAGGGTCTGGTTCCTGAGAACATCAACGGACATGAGAAGTAACTGGATAACTTCTAACCTCATATGTTCACATATGTACAAATTACAGCAGGATCAGAGTTAAGATGATATTTGCCTGTGTAAACAGATCTTGCTCAGTTTGATTTTAAAAGGTACTGATTCTGTGAAACAGTCTCATAATCTAAGGCTTTAAAATTTCCAAAACACTCACCCTAGTCACTGAACACACCGCAATGCTCTTTTTCGTTCTGTCTTTATCAGTTGTTCTCCTCAAATGGTCGCGTCTGTTGTGAACGTCTGTAAACACACACATTGTCACACAACTCTTTTCTACTGTAGTATGTTGTACCTGTATGTGCCGCTAGAGGTTTATAAAGCAAACACTAACTTTATTACAGATACACCCTAACTCAGAATATTATGCCATCTTAATAACCATAGTAAGCTGAGAAATATAACTTTTTTTTTCTTTTTCTTTTCAATTTTAATAAAAAAAATGAAGACTGTAATACAGCCCATGAAATACATGTCTGCTAACTTGAAAGCTCTTTTGACTGACCACACAGAGGTCTACACACTTTTCACAGATTTCAGGTTTTCGATTTTTAATCAAATTTGATTCTAATAAGACTCTAAAACTAATAAGTGTGAACAACAGGACTATATTTTATGCCAAAATCAACATAAATTCATCATTTTACATTTAGTTCTACAAAACACATTTTATTTTTATATGATATAGAATAAATTAAGGATGTTGCGTTCACTTTGCCTATTTGAAAGTGATTACAGTATCTCACAGTTTTAATGTGCATTGTTGCTGTGCTTTATACAGTATTTCTCTGTATGTTTTATGGTAGTGCCTGTTTCTATATAAAAGTGTGTGGCTTTTCAGTATCTATAACAGCGGTTCGCCATCTGATTGTTAAAACGTGATTTAGTTTATACTCTTGTCACTCTTGTTAGTGGTAAATGTATCTTTTATATGAGTGAGAGGCAGTTTAACGGAATTCGTCCAATGCGACATGCCTGGCCTATCTTTTTCATTGAATATATAATTTATCCTCTCTTTATCTTTGTTCATGTTAAACTTATCGTAATTGTCTTCTTGGAATGATTAGATCTTTTATGATTTGTTAAATGTATTACAATATATCTGTATTAAAGCAGCTGAACACTTTGGGATTGTAAGCAATTACAATAAAATATTAACATCTGAACATCTGTTTGTACTGTAAATCTATCAGTATACTTTCATTTATATCTGAGATGAGTTGAAATGATATTTTGAAGTAACTTGCAATTAACCTGAAATATTCCTTTAAGGTCTACCACACACATTTGAAGGTTAATTACATAGCTGACATTAATTAGTGTGACACGAAGCGTGATATTTCATCCAACGAAATCCAATCTCCACAGTGACAATCAAACAAACTTCCTCCTCGATATGTCTTGCCACCATGATGATTATTATTTCCCTTTCTAGCTGAAGATTTACATATTTTTGTAGCTCACTCCAGGGGGCGCTGTTTACATGCTTATTGTCTTCATAACGCACTGCATTTGTGAAATTCACTCATGCATACATTCAAACTCACTCACAGAATCATATCGCATCACTCTGTTAGGCACAGTATTCAGCACTGGATATATTGTGTGGTTTTACCTCCAGGAGCATTTTCATGGATAATTATGGCTATAAATCTGTCTGAGGAACCTGCAAAGCTCTTCGAGGGGGAGGTAGTCAGTGAGAGAACAAAGAACTCGCTAAAAACACACACTGTGAGAGTCAGCCAGTGATCATGAGCTATGAGGCAGTGGCACTAGAACAATTCTTTCTCTTTAAGACAGCAAATCTATATATGGGATGGTAAACCCAAAAACATCTATAGGCTAAAGGGCACACAACTCTCTAAGATTGAGAAAATGTCCAACATGCCTGTCTAAACTGAAGAAAGTTGACCAATGGAGTTGGCTTGATTTCAGCTAAGTTATAAACGATACAGTGTGAGTGTACTGTTTATAAAGTTGCATGCCGATTAACAGGGTCACTATAATCTTAACTGTTCCCTTTTTTTCACTTGATAAACTGAATGGAACACACGCATATGAAAATGATTGAGGTATGATGAATACAAATATATGCAATATAAATTAGGCTACCATATATATACCTCTGAATAATTAAACTATTAAAATAAAAAAGAATAGAACGTGTTTACTTTAGTTCCAACTTTGGTAACACTTCGGAATAGGGTCCAAAATAATTCATTAGTTAAGCATTAATTAATGGTTAATTTGTTCACAATTAAGCATTAGTTGAGCAAAAACACACTAGTAATTAATGATTAACTTAACAATTTAAGGGCCCAAATTATGAATTAGTTAAGCACAAATAAACTAGTAATTTATGATTAACAACTATGCATCAGTTGAGCATGAATGCGTATATAACTAATGGTTATCTGTACATATAGTAAGGGCATATTATCCATTGTTTACAATTCATTAGTCATTTTAAAGACATACATTTATGCAATAAACAAAAATAAGCTAGTAATTAATAATTAACTAATATATTTATATATTAACTAATATTATATATATATATATATATATATATATTTCTTTTGGTTATTGTTATGATGTTTAATTACTGCTGGTTTGCATTTTTATAGCTAAAATATTCTAATAAAGACTATTTGACCCCTGTTCTAAATCTACATTATGACACTTATTGAGTGATATTTAAGTTTATTGATTAGGATAAACTAATCATTAAGGTTAAACTACCATTTATATAGTGATAATAAATGGAATTTGACTCCCTGTTCTAAAGTGAAACTTAAATCCATATGAATTATGGCACCTATTGAGTAATATTTAAGTTTATAGACTATGAGGTAATAATTAAGGCTAAACTGCCACTAATTTAGTACTAATAAAGGAAGTTTGAAAAATGTTTGTTTTTAAAATGACTAATTCATTGTAAATAACGGCTAATATGCCCTTATTATATGTTCAGGTAATCATTAGTTATATGTGTATCATGCTTATCTGATGCATAATTGTGAACAAGTTAATCATAAACTACTAGTTTATTTATTCTTAACTAATGCATAATTCGGACCCTTAAAATGTTAGGTTAATCATAACTTAGTAGTGTGTTTTTGCTCAACTAATTATTAATTGTGAACAAATTAACCATTAATTAATGCTTAACTAATGCATTATTCT
>JAUCMT010000002.1:8100957-8111251 GCA_032357475.1 Enteromius thamalakanensis | reverse complement strand
ATTAGGAAATGCAAGCCGGCTGAGATTAATCATACAGCGCTTTCTCCCGAAATTTTGTTATTTGCAAAACATGCACATAGTGTTTGATTATTAAGGCTGCATTTATAAGTAAAAGCAGTAATACTGTTAAATATTATTACAATTCTAAATAACATTTTTCTATTTTAATATACTTTGTATAATTTATTCCTGTGGTGACAAAACTGAATTTTCATTAGACATGGCTATAGTCTGCGATGTCACATGATCCTAATGTGCTGATTTATTAATATTTTATATATAATATTTTTTTTTACCTTAAGAATTATGTTTTTATTAATAGTAAATAGCATGTTGGTATTCTGAAAATATATATATTTTTTATTTTTTATTAGTCTAGTTATATAAAGACAATACAGGCACTGCATATGAGAAAAGTATATGAGCAATCATATAACTAAAACAATGATGCAAAAATAAACATATAAATAGGAAAATAAAGAAATAGCTGCATTAATTAATAAAAAATAAATAATAAACAAAAACAAATTAAATAAATAATAATAATAATAATAATATATACATAATAACGATGATGTCTGTGTTCTAGTAGGAGCACTATATAATATATGCATCTTACAGAATACTGCTGTGCCTTGGCTCCAAATATGACCATGCCATGAAGGCCTATAAAATATAATGCACTTGCTAAAGATACAGCGAACACAAGGGAGAAGGACAGAGAAGAGAAAAACTAATTTTAAACACAAGCACGATGTGCCTCCCTGCTGTCATTTGCAGCTGTAATTCCTTAACTGTTCAGTAGAGGGAGGAATGATTACACAAACTTAAGACAAAGCTTAAGGACAACTGTTAAGACTTCTGTGAAATCATTCACAAATTAAATATTAAAAACTGTGCTGCCATGAGCAAAGATGACCGATTTCAAACTGGGAATCATACGGCAACAAGTGCCATTAAACTGAATAGAAATGCTAACAGGAAGCTTTCTCCTCTAGAACTCTCTGCTTACACATTCAATGGCCAATCAAGCTTTGAACAGTGCTGCTGGCAAAACATATCATCTTCTCTCTCATCATACGTTTACAATAATTCCACATCTCATGAAATCTGCTATTTAACCAAACAAACAGGAAATGCACATGCCTAAACCGTAGACTTAATTACTGCAAACACAGCTCCCCCGCAATCACACACAATCAGCGCAGTCTGAGAGCCAGTTATCCGCCTTACCAATCATCATGCCATCTCTCTCTCCCTCCCACATTTCTCCTCCTTAGACCACAGAAAGAGGAAAAAAGTATATCGATACATAATTCTTTCACCGGAGGCTAAACTAAAAGTCTAATGAGGAAGCCAAAAATTAGAGTGACTTCCCATTACAATTACACGTTACGAGCTTTAATTGTTCCTCTTGAGAGCAGACGAGGATGAGGGTGGGGTGTTGATGTGGGGGTGGCAGTAATGGAAAAATATTAGATAATTCGAGTTAATTTGCTTAAGCAAATTAATCAAATCAACAGCCACATGGAGCTCAGCACCAGGATATGAATTAAACAAATAATGGTTGTGGAGTGCTTTTAGCCAGAGAGGCCAGAAGGATATTAATCTGTTTTCTAGTGGCACTGCTGGTAATTACACACGATGACTTTATTTGCCATCATGACCTCTTTCTCGCGGAGCACCCAAGAGATTGCTTGCACATACACTTACATGTACTGTAAATAAATGTACACGACTACACAAAGATAAAATAAATGATCAAGCTCATAACAGTCTTAAACCTACTCACAAAGATCCGTGCTAAGTGCTTGCATGGTTAACAATACTGTATTCGTAATACTTACAATACAGTAAGGTATGAGAGGTTGTGCTGGATTGGTAGTATAATCATGTTAGCCATGACATGCAGTGGATGGACTTATTGCTTTAATGGTTACTATATAAAATGAACATTTTGCATACGAATAAAAAACACAGAGTAACAGTTTGTAATTCTATGCTTGCTTAGAAGCCATATGGTGAAGATGTGTCATAGCTTCTGCTTAATGTATTACAGCTTTTAATTAATGTAGAAGCAATAACACAACAAAACAAAACATAATGCAACAGAGTGATACAAATCACAACCAAAACAAAACAAAATAAAATGCAATAAAACAAAATAAAAATGACCTCAAAACGAACAAAATGTTACTTTAAAGTTAAAGTGACATTGATTGCATTTTAAAAGATTACCTAAATCATTTGTTGCAAATTGATTTTTTAACCTTCACACAATATAAACAACCAAAAAAAAAAAATCCTCAAGACAACACAAACAAAACAAAAACCTCAAAGAGCACCAAGAAACCTAAACAACACAAATGAAACAAAAACCTTAAACAAAACTTAAACACAACATAAACAAAGCAAAAACCTCAAACACCACAAAGAAACTTAAATACAACACAAATGAAACAAAAACCTCAAACAGCACAAGCAAAACTTAAACAACACAATACAAATGAAAACCTCAACACAACACAAGCTGTACAAAACGTCATCAATGAAACAAAAATAAAACAAAATGAAACAAAACAAAAAAGAACACAACATAACAAAACTCAGCACAAACAAAACAAAGAAAAAAAATAAAATAAAATAAAAGTAAGTGAACATAAATTAAAGTAGAAAAACAGAAAACAGAAAAACTTCAACACAAACAGAACCTCAACACAACGCAATACAAAACAAAACACTACCAAAATAAAACAACTAAACAAAACAGATCCAAAAACAAAGCTTAAAAGATGAATTTGAAATAAGTAAAATATTAGGCAATTTGATAAAATTAAACATAAAATAAAAACAAACATACCAAACAAATAACTTATAACCGCTATTATAACCGCCACCCGCTACAGGCCACCGGAAACTCACTCGCATTGTGATCTAATCTGCTCTTCTGTTATAACTTCATTACCATTTATCTTCTTCAGGAAGTATGACTGAACTCTCTCGCTCTCCTCTGGGCCCCCCAAATCATATGGCATCGTTAATAAACCTATTGATTCCACATATTAATATATTCATCACTGAATACAGTGAGGGAGAGAGAACAGCTGCTCTCTTTATGGAAATCTCTAAAGATTTCATTAGCTTTTGGGGAGGTTTCATTACGGACCGTGGCCCTCTTCTCCTCCAGTTTCTCTCCACTCTGTTCATCATCTGCATTATCGATTCGAAGCAGCGGACATTTTAATTTCACAAGCGAGCCACGCTCAGCCGACCTCCGTCACAGCGCAGCGCGCAGCTGAGAAGCCCTACCGCTGTTTGTGACATAGGAGGAGAGGAAGAGAGACACAGAAAAGCTAGAAAGAGGTGGAATTCAGTAGTAAATCAGGAGGGAGTTTGGCCTTTTGAACACCTCATTGTGAAAACCAGAGTTATGGCACGGAGAGGTGAAGTGTGGACATAAATTTATTTGTCTGAGAAGGGTCACAGACGCAGGGTTACTGCAGTTTGTCAAGGGATTAAAGGAAAAGTTCATCCAAAAATGAAAATTCATCTACTCACCCCCATTCTTCCCAACCCATATGACTTTCATCTAAAAATAACATAAAAGTACCATAAAACTTGTACATAGGAGTTGTGGGTTGTACTTAAAGTCTTCTGAAGCCTGTTCTGTTCACCAAACCTGCATTTGATATATTCTAATAAATTATAAAATGTATCTTATTCCTGTAATGGCAAAGCTGAAGTTTCAGTCTTCAGTGTCACATGATCCTTCAGAAATCATTCTGATATGCTGATTTGCTGCCTATGAAACATTACTTATATGGTAACACTATACAATAATGTGTCATTTGTTAACAATCAATATGTTAACTGACAATGGACAATAGATTTATTACAATATTTTTTCATGTTTGTTACATTAGTTCATAAAGTAAAATTAAAGTCAAATCAAAAGTAAAATCATTTATGGTAACACTTTATAATAACTACACACTATGAATTAGTAAATACTCAATTCATCCTTATAAACCATTGTTCCAACATTATTATGCATAAGTAAGGAGTTTAAAAGTGCATCTATAAATGCATTGTTCTTGAGCATTTGTATAATGTTTAACAATTGTATTTTCATATTTAATGATCAAAATATAATTTATAAATTATCACATTATTTGCAAACCATGTATTAAGGAGTTGTCAGTGTTTAAAAGATAATTAAGAAAGTCTAAGTAAATGATTAATAAATTATTTAAATGTACTGATTAATACATTAATAAATCTTATAATTTAGAAACATGATAATAGTTGCCCAGTGTGTTAATAAATGCTTTATTAACACATGTTCCTGCTGTAATTAATGATTAAAAGTCAGGTAGTTCTAAAACATTTAGTAGTTGCTAGATGTTTGTTTTTGTGAGCTCATCTACACTATATATACCTTGTAAAGGATTTACAAATGAGATGCAAAGAGTACTTTATTTTACAAACAGAAAAGTTAAACAAACACAACACAGAGGGATATAAAACAAAAAAAATTTAAATTCTACAATTTTATATTTTTTTTGCATCTTGAAATGAATAGTTCTGTATCTCTCTTTGTTGTGTTTGTTTATTTTTTCTGTTGGGAAGATAACTTAGCCTTTAAATCTCCTAATAATATATATGCTTATAAATCAAGAACAAGCCATTTATAACTGTATTTACAGTATAAACTGCTTACTAATGACTAATGTTGGAACAATGGTTTATAACAGGTGAACTATTTACTAATGCGTAACTAATGATTCATAGTGTGTACATAAGTGTTACTTCATTAAACAGGACATAGATACATAATTTTCATAATATGTCTGTTTATTGCCAAATAATGGTGGTTTAAATCAAGCTGAAACATACCATAATATTTGTGGTTGCAATGAGGGCAAAGATCTTTTACCTTTACGCCGGTTTCACACTGCATGCGTAAGCAGCTCGTATGCAGAGCAGAAGCAGGCCACGCCGACTGTGCTCTCATCACACTGGCAGCACTTGTCGCGCACAGCTGAACCGCGGTTTGCACTGCACTAAGTTATAGACAAGCATCTTATTTCTGTCGTAATTTCCAGCGTTATTCCCCGAACACTGTGTGCCATGTGCTTTGATTTATGTCATAGCCAGCATACTTTGTTACTTTGTTATTATATTGTTATTATAGTTTACACACCAAACTTGAGCAAGACTTGTTCAAGTTTTCAATATGTTTATAAGAAAAAAATAGCAGAGCCTGTCAGGAAAAACTGTCTGACCCTTCTCACCTTTTGTATAAGAAATACGACATTTTGCCATGCAACAGAAGGCTTGCATGCAGATGCTAGATTATATAGGTTATGCTTTGAGAAAATAGACTTGGCGCCGAAACTATCGCGCGCGGCACTGCCGCTTCTGCTATGCTCTGCCTTTACCAAGGTATTCACAAAGCCGCTGTCAGCACTTCATCACCCAGGTGTCACTGATGCAAAGTGCAGTTACTCAGGCAATTGTTGTCCCACTTTCCTGACAAATAATTTGTCACATTGCGCATGCGTGAAATGTGTTAAAAAAAGTTACGTAATTAACGACAAAAAATAATTAACGTTGTTAACGCGTTATTTTTGACAACCCTAGTTTAAAGTAAACATAACTGATTATAAGACATGTAAAACTTAGTGCCATTGTCATTGAATGTCTTTTTTGCATTTCACTCAAAGAAAAAAAAAGATTCTAGTTGTTTGCTCAATTTACTTGAATAAAATATGATAAATCAACACAAATCTTTAGTTTTTTAAAACAGTTGTCATTTGCACTCAATTTTACTATGTTAAATGAAATCACATTTGCAAAAAATTAAGTTCGCATAAACGGTTTGAGTTTGGCCTGCACAAATCATTTATGTTTATGCACAGATTGAATCTGAGCAGTGGATTTACAGTTCCCAGCATGCTTTGCATATGACGAAAAAATTATCATGAGAAAAAAAATAAATTAAATGTTGTTTCATGTGTTTAAAGTAAAATGAAAGACCTTTTATAGTTTGCTGTTCAGTTATATTTGACAGTGTTTAGCATGTGATCAAGTATTATGATGTCTGTTATGCTCCCATATGATGCAAAAAATAAATCAGACGAGTATGTGACTATACACTCTATACAGTATGGTTATTGTTTCTACCCTTGAGACTCAAACAATCATGTTTGTGTGTGTGTGTGTGTGTGTGACGGCTACTGACAACCTAAGCACAAGCTCAACTCTTCACTACCATGGTAACCAAAAAAATTCAAACAAACATTATTTTATATTGTATAAACTCTTTTAAATGTTCAAAGTAACTAAACATCAAAAGCTTAAACTCTACTAGGCCTTTTCATTTTCATAAAAATGCAGAAAAACGAAACTCTGCACAAAGGCACCAGTCTGTACAGCAACGGCAATGGTTGGATCAACAAGAATGAATTATGTTCAGGGAACATTCACAGAATATGTCAAATGAAATTGGTCTTTAAAATATGAATTTTAATCATTGGTATTAACTTACTTTAAGTTCAAATAAATCAGTTCAAATGAATGGAAATATGTGTCATAATTTTATTAAGTTAGATCAACATGCTATTTTTTTGAGTGTATGACATCTTTATTTTTTGTTTTTTGGAAAAGACAAGCATCAACATTTCCCAAACTTTAGAAAGTCACTTGTGTTTGAAACCAGTGAATAAATGATGACAAGACTGTCATTTTGAGCTTAACTGTTCCTTTAAGATTGTAAACAAGGATACGCTTGATATTCTGTGCTCAGCTAAAATGCAATACAATTTGCAAGTCTCTTTTTATATGATTGAATACGATTTGTTTCACTTGTTTTCAATTATTTTTCGGGGGTTATGTTCTGGTTTGGTGCCAAGCGTGAAAATTTTGACTTTCCTATGCAAGACTTGAAAGTGATTAGAGTTTTGGAAGTCATATTGAATAAGCCTGAAGAACGAGAGGCGTGTGTGTGAGAGACAGAACAAGCACAAAAAAAGAAAAAAACAAATGCAAAGGCTTGCTGTAATAGAGAGATAGAGACAGGGATATTAATACACAAACCTTTTAATGGCATTCAAAATGCTGCCAGAGGACAAACAAAAGATGGGCAAAGTGGGACTGAAATAGATGCCCAATAGAAAAAAGGGGGCTGCTATCTGAACATGCTGCGCCAGATCTCAGATTACACCCTGAACTCACGAAGCAAACTCAATCAATACTCTTCCTTTTGTCATTTTAAAAAGGCACGGTCATGCAAAAACCTGGCTCGAATTAAAACGGAAATGCCCACGCTGATACATGCGCAGATAGAGCTGTGCCAGCGGGGGATTTGGATGTGTGACAGCTGCTGCGCAAAGACTACAAATACAGCTTCATAAAGAGAGGTGACCCCAAAACGGTGAACTGCAAACATCAAACAACATCATTTGCACAGAACAAAACACAAAGGAGCAACATCTGTGTGGAGAGGGAGAAATCACAGGAGATGGGAGCTCACCTGGATCCATTTGTCTGGCTCGGCCACGGTCAGACGATAATCAAAGCCCAGTCCTCCCTCTTCAATAGACCTGCACAGGCCTGGCATCCCTGATACATCCTACACAAAATCCACGAGGAATGGAGAGCAGGAAAGTGTGAAAATGAGCATTGCCTACTGGAAAAATGCAGATTAAGTTGGATTAAGCTGTGTCTTGGAACACCCGGCTTCTATCTCATCCATGATGGTAATTGCAAATATCTAACCATTCTTTGAGCAAAAAATACATTTATTTGGGAAGCAAAATGATATCAGATATTAAATTAAATTAAATAAAATTTAATTAAAACAAGGAAAAAAAATCTAAAATGAATTAATAAAAAATAATCATATTTCCCTTTTTATTGTTTGTCCTTCGTGCACCACCACATAGCATACACTCACTTAGTCAGGAAACGTAGTCACTTTCCATCCCAAGTAAATATATCTTGATTTAAGAATGATTTAACTTAACTTGATTTAAGTTTCGATATTTGTACTGGAAAAAAAGACAGAAAATAATAATGAGGAAGTGACTACATTTTTTGCAGTGTAATTAAAGTGACTAAAAACAAACAAATGAATCTAAAAGCTTCATAAAAGTGCTTCATATAAATTTTCTGAAGTTTTGTAGATCTCTCCTTCAGCCTCGTGCAACAAGAGCATTGAATCAGTGAGTTGAACTCAAAAAATCAAATCAGTCCTACAGTATGTGTGAGTAAATCATGTGAATTGGATCAGCTGATTCATTTAAATACTGGATTAAATTCACAAATTTTTTAACAAATGTGCCATGGATAGCTGGCTGATGACTTGTGGATAATTCATGCAAAGCTATTAACCTGTTAATATACCTTAGACCAGGTATATACCTTTTTTTTTTTAAAAACTGAAAAATAATAATAAAAATAATAATATCATACAGAGATACATTTTTGCAACAAAACTGACTGCTTTAACTGAAGAGTTTTTTTTTTTGCAAAACTCTTGAAGCTCAGAAGCAATGCATCCATTAGTTGGACAGAATGTTCAATTTGAACTAAAATATTAATTTAGATTAAATTGTTGCCTGGTTTGCAGCAACCCTTGAGATACAGATTCCGTCCATCTTCAGATGTACCGTACTCTTCTACTTCCCCATTCGGTCTGTACGTTTGATTAATCACATTGGCAGATGGCCGAATTAAAGCAATTTGAAAAATGCCTGCTTCTATTACAACCTGCCTGTGGGTCATATGAGACCAGCGAAGAAGAGAGCGAGACGGATCCATACGGAGCCTGCCCCTGAAAATCTCTCCTGTTCTTTTCTTGAATCTTTTGGCCTTAATCACCCAATTATCACCCTGATCCATTAGCCACAGCATTGAGCGCCGACCTCACAGGAGCTCAGCTTTAAATAAACGCACTGGCACAGAGCAGGAGAGTAGAAAAGAATGAAATGAAATTTCCACTTGGGAGCGAAAAAAAGGTAATGGGAGCTGTAATTGGTGGGAAAGAGGAAAAATTATACCTCCTGTGAAAAAATAGAAATATACTGCGGTGTACTTTCACCTCTGCCGCAGTGATGCATTGTGGGTAGAGCTTGTGAAGAATGTGATTGGCCAGCATCAGATAGCAAGTGCATCTTCATCCACATGCATTCCGAAGTACTCGCTGTAGTTCCTCGAAAAAGATGTGCCTGGGCAAAACCAAATCAACTGACTGTGATTCAGAGAAAATGTCCAGTGGGATGTGGATTAATGGCATCACAATCTTTTCACAAGTCAAATAATTTTTCTGTAATATGTACAGAGCGGCCAAGGTCTCCCATAATTTATCATAAGAGGGCCTTTCAAAAATATTCATGCAGTTTGTACTTTATCTCCATATGCGATGATTTAGAGTTGTTTTAATTCAACAGAAATCACATAGCTGACATGTCTCTGACACTCTTCATGAATCAATGCATCAAAGCCTACACATTTCATCTGGATAAACTGATTCAGAGATGTACAGAGATATACAGACTGGCTCTCTCTGTAGACCAATAGAGACAGTGACAGTTGACATGCATGAAGTACACCATTTTCTTCTTGAAGTAAATAAAACATTACATGGACATTGTGTTACATATTAAATAAATTAAACAAATTGATTTGTTAGTATCATAATGTCAAAAGCAAGTAATCCTTTGAGCTAATTCTTTTAACTTTTAGTAAATCAGCAGCACACAGCACAATCAATGCAGGCCAGTGGCAGTTTTAGGCAATGGCGAATGGGGCAGCCACCCAGGGCGACATTTTTTCATGACACGTGAGAGGGCGACACAAGCACTAATTGGGGAGATAAAAATCATCTGCGGCCCTAAGCTTTTTTTTATTATCTATCATAGCCTACCTGTGACTATGGTGTTTACAGTTGTTCTCAGTCACTTTGGTGCATTTCTCACAACAGTACTTACATTTGCACAACAGTTAAACAATTAGTCATGTGTGCACATCATAGTAGCAGTTTCTCTTTCTTTCCAACGAATTGCAATGCTTTTGGACATGCATCAATTGCTTTCATACAACTCTCTGCTGTTCTATAACATTATCATTTGCTTATGTCATATCAGTTACAATTAACTAAACTTGTGTATGCTGAATAGTCATTCCATATAAACCCATATAAAATAGTCCTCATTTCCAGGGACGTGCACAGGGGGGTTGCTCAGGTTGCCCTAGCAACTGCCCATATGCCCTTTTTGACTCACGTTGCCCT
>JAUCMT010000002.1:8059083-8070265 GCA_032357475.1 Enteromius thamalakanensis | reverse complement strand
CTATATTTACTGAAATTCACAAGTCCACAAGTTCACAAGGCCAAAAGTGCCCGTAGTTGAAGAATCGCCCATATGTGAATAACTTCATTTTGACAAAAAAAGGTTCAGGTAGAACCTTATAATTCTAAGGTGACTATATATTTACAAAGTTTATTGAATGAATAATTGCACTGTTAATATTTAGGTGTCTTTGCATTACATGGAACACTACACACGCATACCCCCCCACACACACACACATACCTCAGAGCTTAAAAAGTCAAAGCCTAAATTAATTTTAAATGTGAGTATTATGCTGGTAGTTTTATAGTCTATAGTCTGCATTGTAGTACAGTCATTATTTCATATGGATCCATTATTCAGTCAAACTCTATAGCACAGCAGGAAGACATAATTAGGAAAAACCACAAGACTGTGTTCAGGGTATAATTATATTGTGCAGGGATGCAATAAAGGGATGTAATTATGCAGTTATATGTCATGATAATATTTTGCTATACACTTATCCTTGCGGATTAATACTAACTTTACTGCTAATCAGCTTTCAGTATTCTGCAGAAGTAAAAGTTAAACTGTCAACTGTTTTTATAGCTTGCTACCTGTATAATAATTTCAGGATTGCAGAAGCCAATAATTGTGGAAAATTAATACAGTATTCACCAGATATGACAAGTCAGTAATCTAAGACTGAATGTTTTTGAAATATTTCTCGTCTAAAATAAAATGATCTTCTAGAGTACCTCTGTGTAACAGTCTTTATATGTAAGTGTTTCTGCAAAATTCAAATCAAATATCGACTCAAGCAAGCAAATATGTTTGCCAAAATGATGATTTTTATCACTGCCTTCATCTCATCATCCCAATCCTGTTTTAACAGTGCACAGCCAGTCATATTTAATGAGCCAAAATAACCAGTACTCTTCCTCTCTACTCTCAGTGTTTATTTATTTGTCTGGCTTTGAATTATTAATCACTCTATGGAGATTTAGCTTTGAAGTTTGGTAACATTTTCATAGTCATAAAGTAAAATGTTGCTCCCGCTAGTCATAGAACTTTAAAGAGTAAAATCAAACTCAGAGTAACGAAACAACAACCAGTTTAAGATTGCGAAACTGAAATTTGATTTGATATGACAATCCAATAGTTGAATAGTTGAATGCTTGACTTCAGGAATACTTGATTATGATTGGCTGGCATGGTCTGTGTTATTTATTTACTCTTGTTTAGCATCTGTATTACACTGGATAAAGACGTTTTCAAAGAAACCGCTTTTATTCTGATGCATAACGCCGGCTAGCTGCTAGTGGCTTTATTTGTGAGCAGAGGCTGATATCAGTTGATATGAAAAGCTCTTATCTCTTTTTATTGCGTTATGACACTGTGCTATTGGCTCTGGATGGAGAGGCTTATTGTGACCATGGATTATATGAAACCTGAACCTGATCGCAGCTGTACCAATGAGACCTGCTTTGCTTTCTCCAGGTGATCGTTTGAGTCTTTCCTTCCGTGTACGCTTTTGCCCAGTAATCAGTTTTACAAATTGCATTCACTGAGTGCATGAGATTTGCAGCTTCTGCGTGAAGCCGAAACCTCGGTGCGGCAAAAGTAATCCCTATTTCGGAAAGGATGGAATAAGCTCCGTTTCCTGAACACCTGCTGCAGCCTTTTGGTTTGAAACACTTCTCTGGAGATTCACGAGGGATGTGGGGAGAAGACAAATTATTTAGATGTTAATCTAAAGGCAACCCTGAACTTTCAAGTTTAATATCAGTACAGAGACACCGGCAGCAACCACTAGGGAGCAAAAGATGCTGTGAGGGCTCAGAAATTCAGATGAGATGATTAAGTGACTGTGCAAAAAATAAGCAAATATTACTGAATTTGGGAGCGAATCATGTATAAATTGTTGATTTTTATAAACAGTATGAGCTAGTTTGAGTGAAGCAACATAATTTTTTGTGATGCTCTTTTAGTGCCACAAAGTAAAAATAAGTATTTTATTTATTAGATAATAAAGTATTACTTTTTTATTTTTTATTTTAGTCCTTTATTCTTAACGGTGAACTTTATTGATTTGATTATCCTTGGCTGTTTCCAAAAATTTGCAGCATTCTCTGCAAATGTATCTCGGGCAACCAAGATGTTGAGAAATGTGTTTCTTTATAAGAACAAATTTGGAAGCAGTATGGATTGAGGACTATTTTATCCTGAAGTAATGGTTTGTTAAAGTTAAAAAAGCCTTGATGGATTTGTTTCTTATAGATAGGCAGCTTATTGCTGTTAGTACATTCTGTCGGCACCCATTCACTGCAGAGGGTGTATAAATGAGAGAGTGATTTGATGATAAATTACTCCCAAATTGTCCTGATGAAGAAACAATGTAATCTGCATTTTGGATGGCCTGAGGGTGAGTAAATATTCAGCAAATTTCCATTTTAACCTTGAAGTCTTTCTGACGTCTATTGGCCTTGCAAAGGTCATATTTATTGACGCCTTCTGGAATTGGCGTTTATTAAAGAGGAACAGTCACTAACCATGATAATATGGTCAATAAACACTGTATATTAATCTGAAAAGTGTTGCTGCTGTGACTGGTTAGAAAATATAAACATTGTTATATAAATTACCTTTTTATTACTAGGCGCTCAGAGTTTAAATTGGATGAAATACCGTGGCTGGTCAGTCAAGCGAGCCAATTTGCTACAGAAGATCCGTTGGGGGCAATAGATCTATTCAGAATCCAAATCTATTCTGAAGAAGAAACAAACTCATCTACATCTTAAATGTATATTTTATCCCTTTAAAGGAATAGTTCACCCAAAAATGAAATTACTAACCCTGTTGTCATTCCAAACCTGTAAGACCAATTAAGATATTGCGGTTTCATGTTGCTATTGGTGCATTGCTGGCTCACTTGTTGGTTTTTTCACATTGGTCTGAATGAAAAGCCAAATTCATTCTTCACCACCCTTGGAATGGTAATAATATTGTTTTCCCCAGTAACTGTATATAAAGCAAGCAACTGTATATAAAGCAGGCATGATGTAAATGAGATCAATCGGACCAATCACCACTGATTAGTGTCACACAATGGAGGGGTTCAGAGGAATGAATCGTTAAGTGAATTGTTAGGTGATCGGCCAGGAGAGCCAATCCTGATTCCAGCCCCTAGATTATGGTCGGGAATGCCCATCCCAATTCCAGCCCCTAGATTACGGCTGGGAGTGCCGATTCCGATTCCACTATATTGTACGGACTATAGGGTACCGCAGCAGCTAAATTTTTTAAGAATTTTCTCTTAAAAAATGTAATAACTACAGTTTTATTCTCATAAAATTGAAACTTTTATAATGCAAGCATTTATTCTCTTATGATAACTATAATTTCATAATGAAAAAAAAAATTGAATAAAGTCATGGAATTATGAGATTCATGCTGAAGTAATCCAATTTACCTTATTCTAATTAACTTGTATTTATCCTTGAAAGCCATATTATGTGATTATTCTTAGAAATCGTATTCATGTAACCTTTTTCAATGTATTGAAAGGCACTTTAATCCAAAACAACTGTGTATTTATAAACAATACATTTGAAAAGTGCATGTGTTAAAACCTGCCTTGAGCATTAATTAACAAGTATGAGAACTACATGAGTAACTAAATGAGTCAAATTGGCTTTAATTGACAGGCTGAAATACAACTTACCACTTTAGTTTATGGGCCAATTAGTGAGCTGCAGCTTTTTTATATTTTATAAGTCAAATATGTGTCCCAAAAGACAAACGTCCATCATGCAAAACAACAACAACAAGACAACCCCCCTAAAACAATGTAACTTGAAGGACAGGCGCTGTTTTTTTCACCTGTGTCTAAAAATAAAGTTTTCTCTATTGCCAGTATCTCTTCTGTGAAATCTACAGTAGCCGTTACACTGCCGATCACACCACTAGCTTCCCACACATCACATCTGTTAGAATGAATACAATACAGTGCTTACTTGTCAAAAAAAAGAGAAATTAGAGAAATATATTCTTCTTCATCTCTCCCATCACGTTACTGTATGCCTTCCATAAACCCATGGAGTGTGGAGGCGTTCGTTGCACTTTACCAAGAGACAGAGACCAGAAATGAGTCAAGAGTTGAAATTAAGAGCGTCGGTGTTTTGCAAGCTGTTTTAAAGTGTAATCTCAGCAGATGAGGACGCAGAGATGGATAAGACTTCTGTCAGAGCTCTCAGCGGTTTAATAGGAGCCTCTCCGATGCTGGATGAGATATGCTGTTAGATATAGTGTTAGATGTGCTGTTAGTGGACTGTGAAATGTACTGAAATGCATCTAACTCACTGACTTATTTCTTAGGATCAGTTTAAATATATTCAGGGAAATTAAAACGCCTCCATAACATTTTAGCAATTATAGTTTAAAGTGTGTCATTTTCTTTGTTACACATTCTTCTACGCCTGCCTAATGTAATGAAGAAATTTTCAAACCAGTTTACACATTCTATGCTGATGTATCTATGGTAAAGTATCTACCTATCTTGTGTTCCCTTTCAGAATAGGAATCTCGCTTCGAGAGGTCTAATCTACTCTGCGTGTATAGAAACACGGTAATGAAATTTGCATATGCTGATTAGTATCCAACTGCATATGATCGAGTATAAATAGGCAGCGGATTAAGCATTTCATTAGCTTTTTGCTTCGGAGCCCAGCCTCACATGGGGTTACCATTCCTGAGCCATCTACTCACCAAGACGTTGCAAGGCTGGTGTAACAGCGTAGCAGCGGCGGTGGTTCCTGTCGAGTGGTGGTCACAATTGTATTGGCTTTTGTGTACCGAACATCCTGCTTGCGGTAACATGACCATTGCGGAGCTGTGGACCAGGCTCCACTATCTTGAAGGTTCTACGATCTGGGGCTCACGCTGGCAGTGTCTGCAGAGCTTCCACTTCTGGGAGGGATGGGCTGATCTTACGGTGACAGTCGGAAACTGCCTATGGAAAGCAGGCCCCGCACGCCTTCAGACGTCCTAGTGCTCCGGTTACTTAATAGTGCAGTACTGGTTTCCTGTGGTCTGAGTCCCAGCCTAGAGAACAAACACTGCAGGTTTGGGAGACGCCCACACGACACTGGAAGGGATACCTTAATGGCGTTTTCCATAGGGATCCATATACTTTGGTCACCGACATGACGTCAGAGTGACCGACTGAAAGGGAAAGTCTCGGTTACTTATTGTAACCCTCGTTCCCTGAAGAAGGGAACAGAGACGTCACGTCCCGTCGCCATGGATCTGTACCACCGCTAGGGGGCCGTGTCACTGGCTCGGCTCCTCAGCGAAAAACTAATGAAGCGCTTAATCCGCTGCCTATTTATACTCGCGCTGCGATCGTATGCAGCTGGAGACTAATCAGCATATGCCAATATCATTGGGGTGTTTCTATACACGCAGAGTAGATTGGACTTCCAAAGCGAGATTCCTATTCATCGGTCACCGACGTGACGTTTCCGTGCCCTTCTTCAAGGAACGAGGGTTACAAAACGTAACCGAGGCGTTCTATCATTCTATTGTTCTCTCATTCTATCGTTGTTAACTATTGGTCTGTTGTTCTTTTAGTCTATTGGTTAGTCTACTGTTGTTTTTGTCTATCATATCATATCATCATTTTGCTTACCCATCAGTTTTTTTATCGTTCAAGCCATCTATACTTAAGAACATATATGTATATATATATATATATATATATATATATATTTTTTTTTTTCTGTTAGTGTTTCCCGATGTAAACTATGGCTAGGATTTTCATGACAATTATTGCATATATCATATTTGTTCAATGCAAAATGCTAGTAGATTATGGTAATATTAAGCATTACGGTATTTAGAAGAAAATTCGAGAATTAATTGTTTGGTGAGATTTGCTAACCGATTAAACAGGGTTGTTAAAAAGAATCAGTTTGTTACAGTTTTTCTGAGTTGCTAAAACACTAAATTCCATTGTAAAAACTAAACTGTCAACTACCAAAACGCTTTCATCAAATCAATCGCACAGTTGTTAAAATCTTAAACACTATTTATCTGGTTAGGACACAATTTGCAACTCTGAATCTCCCATTTACCACAACTCTTACTCACATTCTCAAACACAAATCACATTTACCCAGAATGGTGAACACAGGCTACAGAAGTTAAACACAACTAACACACTGTTTTAATCATTTACACAGTACCACTCAAAATTGAAAACACATGTGTCCAGGCAGGGCAAGGTGTGCAACCAAACCTAAGCAGGTTCTCAGTGGCTACTATAATCCAGACCTTCCTAGAAGAAAACAGGTATACTTGTCTCAGGGGACAATGAAAAATATTTTTTCCATGGTACAGTGAAAACGTTTACTGAATAAAATATATGTATATCATATGTATCATATGTATACTAAATGTTTTTGTTTTAGAATTGAAAGATGGCCACATGAGGGTGAAAGAACACGCATGTTCTCACAACACCAGCAGATACTTACTCTATTGTGGATATGGTCCGTCAAAATAGTGCAATTCGACTGTGTGAAATACAGCAGCAGATTATAAAAGACAACATAAATTTTAAAGGGAATAAATAGAGTGAGTCTGTCAAGAATTGACCATGTCCTGCAACCCAGCAACATAAGGATGAAACAAGTGTACCGGGTACCATCTGAGCAAAACTGTGAGATAAAGAGAGTGTGTATATATACAATATATATATATATATATATATACGCATATATATATATATATATTATAAAACTTTCTTTGCTGCAGTTCTTTTCTAATTTATTTATGTAGTGTTTGCACATTGGCTGGCTTTGTGTGGTTTTTAGTGCTTGATTTTGTGTAAAGTTAAAATAGTTGTTGGTCAAATGTTTGGTTTTGCAACAGAAGTCGAAGATTTTGTGACTGTAGTTTGAATTTTAGAGTTTGTGTTTAGTGTTTTGAGACACAGAGATAAGACTTTAGGAAATGTGTTTTAGCAACTCAGAAAAACTGTAATGAGTCGCTCGTCCGCCTCTCGCGCGGAGCATGTGATACATGAGTAACGATTTTATGAAATGCAGTGAAGTAAGAAGTACGATCCTTTGCTTCAGAATGTAGTGAAGTAAAAGTTGCTAAAAATAAAACTACTCCGGTAAAGTACAGATACCTGAAAAATTTACTTAAGTACAGTAACGAAGTACAAATATTTCGTTACTGCCCGCCACTGGTATTTTGTGTATCAGAGCAACATGACAGTGTTTCATTCCTGAATACTGTACATCATAAATGATTCAGTTCAGTGATGACTCACTTGTTTACTTAATATATTGCCACCTACTGGTAATTTTAATTTCACATTCAGAATATCTTTTACTATTTACTGTAAGTAATTTTTAAATATCAGTATTAAAACGACAACAGAAACGTTTAGAAAAGAAATCTGTTAAAACTTATTGGAAAAGTCCTTATTTTAATAGTGTGAACTGACAACTACACAAAATATTAAAGACTACCAAAAATGGCAGTCCTTAAGGTACCAGCACAATAACAAACTAAAAATATAATCCAATTATCGTTATTGATATAATCCCAGAAAATATTGAGATATTATTTTTGGTCAGTATCGCACACCCCTAACTTGAAGCATAGCCTGCTTGTTGTACATTTTCTTTGAGTGCTAGAACAGCAGTTCTTCTTCATCCCAAACCGAAATCCAGAAAAACGTAGTGTAAGGTTGTTGATCCTTGTGCCAGGGCTGGTAAGGAAAATCTCCATAAGGTGGAAGGTGGCGTCGAGGGCATGGAGAGGGCGAGAGAGAGAGGCAGAGCGGGGTGCCCTCACAGCCATATGGGCCCCGCCACCACCGGACCCGACCTGCAGCCGTCCTCGGGACAGATAGCCAGCCAAAGAGAAGAACCATCTGTGCTCAATGCCCTCCATGCCGGAGGGTCATCATCTCAAACTGAGTGTACGGAAACGCCAAGACTTTCTCGCACTGTCTGTCTCCCCCTCACTATCACTGCCTCCGTTTACCCTACATTGTGGCAATGACACAAACTTTCAGCTGAACTTACAGTCCTTGAAATAGTCTGAATGGAAAGTGGTGTCAAAATCAGATGCTGATCGTTTAACAATACTATTGATGGACACGGAGAAGAGTCCTTTGTGGGAAGTCCACACTGATTCAATTACACCAGCATCAATGTCACCAGTCACAAGTTCACTCTCACAAAACCGTGCGCCCTGTTTATTTTCACAGATGGTGCGATGCCGAGCAATCCCTTGGGCCTCTTATTGTGCATCTTTCAATGCTGTTCAGAACATGCAGTGTCCTACAAAGGTCTCAGGGATGAAGCCACTGAGCATAGTCTGCAAAATCAAAAACTGTTTAACATGCTGAGTGCAAGCCGCCAGGTCTGCAGAAGTGTCACAGAGGAAAGGACACAAGCCGAAGAGGAAATGAAACAACATGACTCATATGAAAGGCATATAATGGCAGAAACCATGTGTCAAATTGTCTTTGAGATAAATGTAGGCTCGTTGATCAAAGAAACATTTGTTTATTTACTAGCAATTAAAGGCTAATTCTGTCCCTTGATTGCTTATGAATAAATTTTGCCATCCTTTACTCACCCCTCTTTTCAAACCTGTATAAGTTTTCTCTTATGTTGAACAAAAAAGATGTTCTGAAGAATTTTGAAGAACCAAACAGATGCTGATTCCTATTGATTTCCACAGTATGGAAAGAAATACTATAGAAGTCAATGAGGACCACTGAAGGTTTGATTAACAGCATTCTTTAAAATACTGCATTAGGGTGAGAAAATGATGACAACATCATAGTTCATTTTTGGGTGAACAATCCCTTTAATTCTTGTGTTGTGCTGATCCTTTACCTAATATGGTTTTTCCCATCAGAAATGATGGCTTGTCAATGTCTCTTTATGCTTGAAATGTAATCCAATATTTGGTAATAATATAGCATTATGAGCAATTTACAGTAATTTTTTTAAATTGTCGTATTAGCAGGAACACCTTGGGCCTTATTTATAAAATGCTGTGATGAAATCCTCCTCAATTCACAGAAGCCCGATTCAACATGTTGAAGTGGCATAGGGTAAAGTGACAACTCTGCTTGGATGCCTAGTTTCACAAATTAAGATCAGCTGCGGTTTGCACTAGTTTGTGGATCTCAGCTTGGTGTGTCCCGGGCGTAAAATATCAACAGTCAATAATTTAGAACAGTGAGCTCCAAGAATAACTTAAATTTTCAAAAATCTGCAATACTCCAATAATAAAAAGAGTGTATGTCTGCTCAGTCCCTGATGTGCATCATGCCATGTCCTAATTCTGATATTACAACATGTGACAAGCCACTCTAAATTACTCCAAATTATATGTTTCTATGCCGACACTATCGATGCCAAAGCCCTGGCATGCTCCTGAACTCGTAATTACAACTTGTAAACTTAGAAGGTTCTGAGAGATATGACTTGGGCCAGTGATAGATGTACCACGTGACCACTGCCAGGTTCGTTTTGCCACTACTAGACCCTACCTCCAAGTTCGACAACATGGAAAGCTATGAGTGTCACGTGTTGTCATCTCAGAAATACGGCATGGCTTAAATGCAGAATATGTGTGCATACATTCTACGATCAAATCTTTATAAATAAGGCCACTTGAGAGTAAGAAGATATGACAAGACAACATAAAAAATAGCAAAGAATATTCTAATTGTTTTGAGTTGTTAAACACTGTGCGAGCAAAATTCGTTTTAGGTGTATGTGATAACATTAGCATTTTTGGAAAAAATAAATTTAATTTAATTAAATTTAATGCAAAACTCTATCATAATCATGGGATAATGAACCCCGCAGTACTTGTTCAAAGATGGAGGCTGAGATCTAATAAAGAGGCTGAGAGGGAAGAGATCCCAGAACTGCCTGTGCTCTTATTCTGTCTGTCCATGGCAAGCACACACAAAGAAGAATAGAAGCAAGCAAAGTCTTTTTGTCATCAGATAGATCGCTGACTAATTGTGTCCCTGGCGGTCTTAAAGATGTCTAATACCGGCTGTCGTCTGAGCAAGACCCACTGGTCTGGTCTAAATATAACACAGACACAAACACTATGGATGTACACAAGCACATAGACTCAGTCACAACTCAAACAATGCAACATGTCCCTCTCCTTTCAATCAATGTGCTATGGAAACCACTAAAGACACTGTCTATCCACCCACTCTCACATCTCAATTCAAGCGATTCTGTTGAAAATACCAGCTGCGTTTTAATTTGTGTCCCCATCAGTCATCAGTTTTCCAATGTTTAAAGGATCAAGGCCCTTGCTAGTTTTTGAGTCCGTGTTTAGATGCTGATTTATGTCACAGGGAACTAAGAAGCGCAACAACAAACAGACCAGCAGACGTAAATATCCTCTCTCTCAAACTTTTTCCCACATTATAAGAGTCGTATAAAGACCAGCTGTAAGCACAAACTGAAATTGTTTAAAGAAATGCATAAAATACCATTCTACAGCTTTGGGATAGACATTGCATTTGCAATTTGCTTATAACTGTGGGTGTATTGTTTTCCACCTCTCCATTTTTATATGACATTGAAAAGACAATGGAGAAAAAAAAAAAAGTAAACAAAACTTGTGTTTGTTATTCAGGGGAGATAATTATTTTTGATTACAGTTTTTTGGATAGACGAGACTGAAACAGTGTGAACCAGTGGGATGAAGGAATGAGATTAGATACTAATAAATATGGAAATAATCCTGTCGCCTCACTCTCGGTTGACTTTATCCAGGTGTGTAATTCTGTTTGATAATAATGCTGACTCATGATAATGTCCAGCTCATTCTGAAAATGGACAGATAAGGCCAATGGAGGAATGGTTCAAGAGACAGCACTTTTTTGAAATGTAATTTTTATTGCATCTGGCTTCATTTTTATATTACCAGTGTTGTGAAGGGACGGACTTCTCCATCACACCACGTCCTGAGTTAGAAGTCGTGACATTTTGCATATTATTCCTGCACCCTTCCTCTCATGGGTGAAAATGTTATGTACTTCAAAAGAAAAAAATCGTCTCAGGTTATGTATATAACCCTGTTCCTTGAAGGAACGAGACGCTGCGTCAACGAGACGCTATGGGAACGCCCT
>JAUCMT010000002.1:7987290-7998371 GCA_032357475.1 Enteromius thamalakanensis | reverse complement strand
AACCAAATTAACTGGCAATAAGTCAGACTAACTGAAATAAACCTGGCTTATTTGTTAAACTTGTTTTATGGAACAGGAACCTAGTTCATATTACCATATTTTGAATGGGCCCAACTATATTGCTAGTAGAGCTAGTTTAGTTTTTGGTATATTGTTGTTGTTGATTTGATTTTGCTATATTTTATTGTGAGGAAATCTAATGAATGTCTTCCATTACTAATAAAGTAGTTCAAATCTGGGTAAAGAATCCCTTGATGTTTCTTGAATCATTAAAGCTTTAAAACAACACAACATTGTCATCAATGAATAAAAA
Organism: Enteromius thamalakanensis; assembly: GCA_032357475.1. Classification (NCBI taxonomy): domain Eukaryota; kingdom Metazoa; phylum Chordata; class Actinopteri; order Cypriniformes; family Cyprinidae; genus Enteromius; species Enteromius thamalakanensis. Next base: position 7,998,058 of record JAUCMT010000002.1, on the reverse strand, counting down.
CTAGGCTATAATAAATTCATTTATTTTTCTTACTGTATATACATATTTCATATCTCATTTACGTTGTCTGTTTTCTGTGGCCTAGTGTAATATCACAAGAGTCTTTTTAAAATGATTCTCAACTAAACTTAACCTGTGCCTTTTCACAGTTTAAAGAATCATCATCACTGCACTGCTACAAATGCCATCTGCAAGAACAGACTGTGACTGAGGTCAAACCGTTGCATATTTAAAATTTAGATTTTCATCTCCAGACTCCAAATAGAAGTCTGAATAATCCTGATTCAATCCATAAATTTGTACATTTCCTTAAATTGAGAACAATCCACTGCAGTGTCTGTCCAGCTCTTGTGCGAACATCAGCAGCTTGAAGACAAGATAATACAGGTGAGATATGATCCATTTGTTATGCGATTGACTTACCTTTATATGTTGCACTAATTTGGAATAATAACGTGGCATCTGCTGAAGTACACTGTAGTTACAGCCCAGTCTCACAGCAATTCGTAGATATTTTACAAGGTGGCTCATTCATGTGATTTTTGCTAATCTGTGTACGTATTTTCGGATTTGCCATTTCCTATGAATATATATGAATGACCTACACCTTACCCCGCCCCTAAACCTACACATCACTGGGGTTAAGATACATCATACAAAATCGTACAAGTGAGGTTGTACAGATTTGTATGAATTAACATGAATTTTCCACTTTGTACGAATACGTATGAATTGGTCGTAAGACCAATGGTGGTAGTTACTTGGTTGCTTCAAGTGGAACAACGATTGTAGTGTATTCTTAGAAAAAGTTTGTTTAACAAACGTATTTATTTAACGCCTTCTCAGAGATTGCTGGGTCAGTATTACATCCTTATTTTTTCTGAATTCTAGGATGCATATCCAATTCTTAGTTTTACAAGTTCCAAAATGTGGCTTAAGTGAGGTCCCCTGCCTCCTCACATCCCTAATTTGAGGATATCTAAAATGAGTGGGCTATTAAGGCATTTTTAGGACTCTGAGTCAGATTTGTAAGTGCATTCGTACTCAAATACCCTACTGCTCTTCCTTTTTTTTTTTTTTTTGCAAAGGTAGATACCTCTGAGCTACAAGTAGAGGCTAAGTTAAGTTATGGTGGGTGTGCAATTGTAAGTGTTCCTAAAATGATCTTGCATGGTTTAGCTTATACTAGTGTTAAATAGCATTCTATTACAACTCTATTTAGAAGTGTTCAAGCTCTGCATGATTGACACACCTATTTTTTCCTCCCCTCATCATGTTTTAGGTTTTCATGTAAATGCCTTTATTGGAGTTCAGGTTATCAATGAATGAACAAATTTGATTTCAAATGACCTAAGGGGGTTTTCTTGCATAATCATTATGATTTACATATAAACTAGAGGGTTGGTGTTTTATGTGATAAGAAAATGTTGGTAGTTCTATGTTGTAGATGTACAGGCACTCATTGACATTGTGGACTCAACATTACTACTTTAATGGAGAAAATTTGCATATGTGTTTATTAAATTATCACACACGCTCACAGAATTGTTTTTTATTTATGATTGATTGATTACCAATTCTCTTTGACTTTTCCATATCTCCTTACATCTGTCTTTGTGATCTCCTATGTATTTCTGCTTCTATTTTCCATCAACATTTCTTAGATTTTCAGCATTCTCTGTGTGTTTTTGGTTCTTTGACTGCCTGTCGTTTCATTCTGGATTGTGTTTTGGACTTAATGTTAGCTAGTTCGTGACAGACCATGGTTCTTGATCGTATTGTGCAGTACTCCTTGGGGATTTGCCATTGCAACAGTGCTGCTGACAGTTATGAGTATCACCGCTCTTACTCACTGTGACATCTGTGTTTATTGTTTTGGAGGGAGGAAACCATATTGGGAGGAAAAAGCTTTCTAGCAAGACCTTGCTATCTTTATCTATCAGGCCGGATGCGTGTTAAAAAGAGCAATAGAAAAAAGAAATTGAGGGAGAGTTATGGCTTTTTTAGTGAAATATAACTATTGTGTAAATAATGACGAGCGAAATGTTATTAGACTTGATGAATTAGCTTAAGCGGCCTGTTGAAAATATTACCAATGAAACATATGTTTAAAAAATGTTAAAAACATAATTGTTAATGCCAATATGACTTCTGGTGCTGTTAACACTAATTGGAAGTGTGCAGTGCTTTTTTTTAATGTACTTTCAAAAAACTAATTAGAGTAATTGTATTTTTAAAAAGGAAATAAATTGGATTTTCTAAAGCATTCTTGTTTTTTTCCAAAGGTGACTTTTCAGAGTTATCGCACTAGAAACATTGAGAACTTAGAAAAATAAGAAAACGAAATCCCACTCACTTTTATATGAATGGTTGGGTAAATCATCAGTTGCTTCTTTTATGTTCCTCAGCTCAGTGGATAAGATAAAACTGCTGCCACTGTGTGATATAAAATATATGACTTAAGATCTGACATTTGATTTTCACTCAAAAGAGCATGTCTCAACAAGACCTACACATTATATACAGTATATTTAGCATATTTTGAAAGTTCCTTATTTATTTTTTTTATTTATTTTTTTTGGTTACGTTTGGATAAGATATCAAATGTTTTAAATGTTACAAACTGGTCTTTTTTTTTTTTTTTGGTCCCCACAAAATGTTTAATATTATAATTAGGTGTTAAGTAAATATAGTTGTTCTCTTGGGAATTTTGCTGTAATATAATAAAAGCATTGTGGCAACTTCTCTCTCATAATGTGACAGCATTTGAAACTATAAAGTGTATTTATGCAAATGCTTCACTAGGATCGTTTAGCTCAAAATCCTTTCAAATTAGATTTGCATGTATTCATAAAATGAGGCATTGGCTATTTGCATTACCTTTTTATTCCTTTCTTTATTTTCCATGATGGGACAAGTGGGAATAAGTTTGAAATTATATAAATGTGTATATTCATTAAAACCATTTTGGCCTTTAATATTTTTTTTATATGAGGCCATGTTAAAATAAGGTGGTGTTTCATAAATAGTTGAGTTTGTTTTAGTTTAAATTCTGCTTTAAAGCCATCATTGCAGGATCCATTGTAACATACCCCTTGTAGTGTAACAACATACAGCAAAAGACAGCGTTCTATTATGTATATATATATATATTTTTTGAAAACGGTAGGCACTCCTCTGCTGGACTGATATTGCCTGCAGAATGACGACGATGCAATATTATCCGCCTAGTGGTTTGTATCAGTAGTAAACCTGCGAGCGCAGTCAAGTCTATTTGATCCGGTGAGAGGTGCGCTGCTAGATCCCACGGCAGCTGTCCGTTCAGAACTGCTGTACGTCTGTGTAATGCAATCCACATGAAAACGTGCCTAAATCATCATCATCAGTCCACCCATATCAGGAACGTTTCATTACGCAACGCATTACAGCGAAACGAGGGACAATCGGTGCCATTGCACGTACTCGCATTATATTTCCTCTATCCTTTAATCATATCGACTGTAGAGTAGAGAACCAGTTTGAGCGGAGAATAATTCCAGGCGCGCGCTATTGGCTCCCTATTCGCATCTGTCAATCTGCGGAGGCGGGACTCTGCCTGCTCGCGCTCCCAGGAGGCGATAGATGCGCGAGCTGTACTTTTCTACTGTGTTGGAGCGCTTCGCACTTCTCGAGCTCAGTCCGAGCATCAAGTTAACGGCGTGCGGAAAGCGCAGTGGGACTTCAACCGAGGAGAAGTTATCGAAGGAGCCTGTAGTATTGATTGCAGCAGCCTGCACCTGGATAAGCCTCATCCTCAGCGCGCGGAGAAGCGAAAGAGCGAAGAAAGTGTGTTGACGGCAAGCGGGCAGCTGTTATAGAAGGAAGGCAATATGATGGTGAAGCAGCATATGCTGTTTACCCTGTACAGCATCTGCGGGATCGTCCTTAAAGGTAAGAGCGCATCAAAGTTTAAGGGCAGCCTATGCGGTGCTTTGCAATTCGGGGGCTCATCATCATTACGCGCCACGTTGGAAAAAACATTATGGTCTGGAATGGTGATGATTTGCATTTCCATAACATATCCAAAGGGCCTCGAGTGAGTACGGGGACAGTTTCCCGTTAGTCATCATTGCTCTGAAGAAATTGTGCACGTTTGCCCAGCACTGATACAGAATCTTATCACGGATAAGCCTGCACACACTGCTGAGCTAGTGCCCCGCTTTTATGGATTACCAGTCAAAATGTGTTATAGATAAACTCACCACCATAAGGGAATACGATTTAATTGACACAGTCTTTGCTTCATCTGATCGGAAACTTTATATAGCCTAATAAACGCATCGCTTTTACTATATGTATAGCCATATGTGCGTATATAGGCACATTTGTATTTTTTATGTGGTGTTAAATCGTGGTGCTATTTCATGTTACGTATTTTGAATAGTTTGATGTATGTAGCCTACAGTTGTTTTCTGGCAGGGATGTGACATACATATTTATGTTTCACCCCTGTAACGTGGTATTTTATAACGTAATAACGTGGCTTTTGTTCTGATTGGAAAAGCTGTAGATGTCGGACAGAGCGTGAAGCTAATTGTGTAAGTGCTTTTTAGCAGCCTTAATCAGGTTTTGATGTGGGGTTTTGGACAGTTTCACAGTCATTCCAGTCTTCGGGATGTATGGTATTTGCGGCAATCCGCATCTTGGGGTCGTAGTAGCATCAGCTTTTTTCCTCTCAGAGAAAGACTTGCGAAGCAAGTACACCTGTCAGTTCATAGTTGCCAGTGTAATGCCTTATTCGCCCACATTTTTAACAGTAAATTGAACATTACGCTATATCAGAGGTTCAGAAAGAAATCTGTCAGCATTTCTGTGTTGTTTACCTTAAGTCTTGTAGTTATCATTCACGCGCGACACTGTAAACAGGATCAGCAGGGCAAGGTCGCACGCGCTGCTTGCGCGGGGCGACCGTTAGTGTGACAGGAATACTTGATGAATACGTCAACTGAACGTGCTTTATTGCTTTTTCGCGCACCATGAAGGTAATGTTTGCTTTAAGTGCGGGTTTAGTGGTCAGTTTGAGTGACCAGGGTGTGCTCAGCGTGTGACCACTGAAATGTTGTTTCGTGTCCCTTGAGAGTAAGCTGTTACGCTGTCCCGCCAATATATCGTGAGCAACAGCCACCGCCCTGTTCATCTATGAAGATTATTTAATCGAGGCATTTCATGAGATATGGTCTTAAAGTTTTTTTTTAGGTAACAAACGTGCGTGTTCACGTCAAAATCGTCTCTGAACACGAGCTTCTTTTTTTTTTTGTAAAGTGTCCATATGATTTTGACGTCACTAAAGTGGGTAATACTTTGCTCATGAATATTAATAATGTTTTAACTGATGTATAGTAAAAGTTGCTTGATTTTAGTTTACAATGTTTTTTTAATGTATCAGTCTTTGTTTCTGTCAAGAATTTGACAATAGCTAAAACGATGTTCACTTTCAGCGACTGGTAACAACCACAGTGAACAAAAAAGAATAAAACTAAAAACCTATAGCGCGAATTATTGCAACACACTAAAAATATAAGGGCATTTAGTAAAACGGCAATTCACGAAAATGTGATGCTTGTGTGGGCTAAATACTCCAAGCTGATCTGGCTTGGACTGGATATCAGTGAAACATGACTCCTCCAGCCAGAGGTGTTTACATCTCAAACAGTCTGGTTTGCAGATCTGGCAGTTTATGAATGCGCAGGATGAATGCAAGAGAGACAGAAGGGAAATACGGTATTTGCATTCGCCTTTCTGTATGCGTGCGTGTGGCTTCCCTCCCTCTGCCCCATCTTTTGACAAAATACCCTATGCTGTGTGTTGATAATCAGTCTGAGAGGTGGGCCATTAATAATCAGAGATAATTAAGCACATTCCTCAAGGCTTCACTTTTAATGAGTCGGCAGCAAGCGTGAGACTGAAGCTATGTATTGATTTCCCCCAGCCTTCTCTCTCTCTGCCCGTAAATCACATAGCCTGTGTCTCTCAGCACCCAGTCAACAGCCCCACTGGCTGCAAGTGCCTCCTTCGGTTCTTCAACACACCTCTCAGAGTCTGGCTGCACCTGCTTACCATGTGTGAGCGTGTTAATAGGCTTAACAAAGTGTGGTAACCGCGCTGATATTTGAACGATGGAAGTGCAGAGGGTCCTGGTGTAGCCCTGGCTGCTCTGTAATTGGGGATCCATAGATCTGTTCATTGTGATTTCAAAGGCACATCGACTGATTATCTCTTACATCTGAATTGTGTGATGTTACATAATCTGATTTACCCACAGACCAGTCTGACGGCTACATTTGGTTATATTTAGTTACTGTTTGTGTGTGAAATGCTAATTTAGATTAATGGATGCTTGATGTGATGTGTCCTGTGGGGTGACAAGCTAAAAAGTGTTCCCACACTAATTATGTCCCATACTTGGAAAAATCATTGGATATTAACTAACAACTCTTAAATAATGATGCGTTCTAGATTTGATTCTCTCTCTGACTTGACAGCTGATAAAAGAAAAAGCTAATTTTAGAAGACTATGGAAGTTTCTTGTAATTTGTAAATATAGTTGGCATAAAAAATGTTTTAATATGTGTTATTTCTTTGACATTTTACCTTTTATGCAGGTTTTTATCCAGCACTCACTTTAAGATCATGCTCAAGACAAATGTCTGAAATTCTTAGCTATAATTATTCTAAAACTATTTAGTCTCTTTTTATAGTTATATTTTTACCCCCAGTATGTAATTTTGACAGACTACTTATTTTGTTAAGAAATCGTTTAATCACACAGCCTTTTGATTGGCTGCTTTTGGCTCCAAGTGAACTAAAACTTATCCTTACATTAAATGTTATACTTTTTCATATGTCAGCTACCTAAATTCTTAACTGCATTTTCCGGTGTCTATATCAGCAGGGAGCATGCGATAAGCAGGGATAGCTGGTCATCGATTACGCTTAATCAATGCCACCCTTCCTCGCTGAGGTTGAATGTTTGAAGCACAAGTGCGGGCACATCCATCCGGAGGGATCGCTCATTGCTGCCAGCAGCTGGGGTTTGCGGGGGGGCATGGCAGTTATGCAAAGCATGTGGCAGACAGTGCAGCTCCTCCCTGTGTGTGGAGTACTATATCCCTGTGAAGTGCTGTTGTGTGGACGTCTGCTGTGAGTAATAGCAAAGCTTGGCTCTCTCCTCAGAGACACCAGAACTGAGTGGGAGGACTATGTGGTCCTGTTTCATAGAGGATGTACGTCTTTATGCTTGTTTCTGTTTTGCGGGTATGTTTCCACTTCATGGACTACTTCTGTACATAAAATCTTTCTTTCTTTTTGTGTCTTCTTGGCTCTATGGGGGTTCGACAGTCCTGCGCTCTGAAACCCTGCCTGAATCTTTTCATGCAAAACGTACCCAAATTCAAAAAGCGAACTCGGCCCGGGCTAGCACAAAAGCAAAAAATATTGATTTTAAAGAATTAGTTTACTCAAAACTGTACACTTGCTTGAAAATGTGCCCCCAAGATGAGTTTGTTTCTTGATCTGAATATATTTGGAGAAATTTAGCATTATGTTCTTACCAATGGTTCTGCAGTGACATTAAAATAATCCACAAAACTCCAGTCCATCACTCAACTACTGGAAAATCTGCATATTTGTAATAAATCCTTTTAGGAATTTTAACTTTAATCCACAATAACGCTTCCTCCAGTGAAAAACTCCATCCCCTGCTGTCCTTACGCATTAAATTCAAAGACATATTGCATTTTTTGGTGCATGGTTCAGACAAGAAAATAGAGAGAGCAATGACATCTAAATGCTCTGGTGTGATATTGATTACTTGTGGATTATTGTAATGATTTTTTGTATCTGACGGCACCCATTCACTGCAGAGGATCCATTGGCGATCCATTGGTGAGCAAGTGCTACTTTTCTCCAAATATCATGAAGAAACAAACTCATCTCCATCTTTGATGACCTAGGGGTGAGTATATTTTCAGCAAACTTATGTTTTTTTGCATAAACTGTTCCTTTAAAGGAATAGTTTACCCAAAAAATAAAGATTCTGTCATCATTTACTCACCCTCGAGTAATTCCAAATCTGTATGAATAGAATATAATACGAATACAGTTTGTAACTAGTCTGTTTTGATCACCGTTGACTTTCAGAGTATTTGTTTTCCTAATATAGAAGTCAACCGTGACCCAAAACAGCCTGGTTATAAACTTTCTTCAAAATATCTTTCTTTTTTATTACACAGGACAAAGAAATTCAAACAACTGTTACTTAAAAAAAACAACAACAACATTATTTATGATGCAAAATGCTCCTTTCATATCTCATTGTGTGGGCTACTGTGCATTGAAGCATCTCTGGCCTCCTGCCTCTCAGTCAGCTTATCCCAAAAGAGTGGCTCCAAGCTGGGCATCGGCTATCCCGGAGCCGGCCCTTTTTATGGAAGTAGCGTGGGAAAGCGCTCCTACAGGAGAGTGCTGGCGTGTATGGGTATGTGCTGCGGTATTTGTGTTGAAAGGGGAGGTTAATGGCCTTTTTTCGTTCCCGGTCTGTTGTCTTTGTCAGTCGTGGAGCGTGAAAGCATCTGTGCAGGTGAGCGGCAGCACAGGCAAATGTGCTCAGACAGGTGAGAAATGGAGTTGGGCATAAGCTGCCATTTCTGCTGACTAGAATAAGCATTTGTTTGGCATTAATTTAGCGAGGGAGAAACACAGATTGCACAAGCCTTTCTCTTTGGGCTGCAGTATGGAGCCTTCCATGGCCCGTCCTGTCATGTGCGTTTGGTTTTATTGCACTTCAAGTCTCTTTTTCCCATTTCTTTAGAGTGTAAAGAGGCTGAGCGTGTCCCTCTTTCTCAGTGTGTTGCGTATGTGGGTGTTTGTTTGGCTGGCTGATTGAGCCAGGATGGAGAACAGGATTAGAGGTGAATATCCTCCTCCTCTTTGTATTTGTCCTCTTGTTGGGTTACTGGAAGCCTCCTAAACAGAGCACCCAAGATATTTTCTCTCTCTCTCTCTCTCTCTCTCGCTCGCTCCCGCTCTCCATCTTTCTGTTTCATGTGTCTGTCTTTCTCCTCCTCCATCCCGCTGTCTCATCTCTCTCTTTCTCTCTATCTTGCGCTCTTTCTGCATACAAGTATCTGGGCCTTGGAGCGTTTCCCCCCAGACTCAGAACGGAGCTGAGCCGCTGAAGCCCTGCTGTAATCGTGAGGGATTTCCCATGATCAAAGGCCCTCTTTTGTTCTTCCAGGTGTTTGAAAAAGTTAAAACAAAAAGTGGGTGGAACTGTCAACCATTCTGTGGTACAGCTAGTGCCTGGCATAAAGCTTCCTCTTCTCCCAAAAGGCGCTGGAAAGGAGATGGCCTTTTGCAATGATTTTTTTTTTTTGAATGGCTTTCAAAACACAAACTCTTTGCTGAGTCATGGCAGCAGTCTCAGAGGAGATATCTTCTGAAAACCGTCATGTAGCAGATATGTGGGGGATTTAACAGTTGATATTTTCTTGTTCACGCGTTGTCTATACTACTTAGCTGACCTTTGAGATTGATTTCATCGGTAAATGACTGACAGGCTCTATAATGGCTTTTTGTAAGGTTCTTGTATCCGATTAGCCTTTGTGTTGGCTAATTTAAATGATTTGCTTAAGCTCACAGTATGTCTGGTAATCTCATTGAAGCTTATGCAAAGAGACACACAGGAGGAAATTCTTTGTGGAATTAGCTCAAGATTAAGAGATGATTTGAGGTATTGTCAAACAAGTCAAGCAAATATGATGCTGAACATCGTGTACTGGTAAAAATGTTTAGATGGCATTTTTTTTGTTTGTGATAAATTAGAATATATACAAGGGAGAGGGAGAGAAACAGATCTTCAGGTTTGTTTGTTTTTTTACTGTGGAACACAAAAGAATGTATTTTGAAAAATGCACTGTAAAAATATTTATTTAGTTTGCCGAAATCAGTGAAAACCTGTTAATTGATTAATTGTAAGATACCTGAGCATATACTGTTAAATTCTTTAAATAGTTTATATGTCGTTATATACAATTTTACTGAAATATATTGTTAAATGCAGGTACTGTAAAAATTGCTGTATAACTTAAAATTGCATTTATATATATATATTAGGGGTGTGCCAAAAAATCGATTCACAGAAAAATCTAGATTCTTAGTTGCAACGATTCAGAATCGATTTAAAATGTCCAAGAATCGATTTAAAAAAAAAAAAAAAAAGTTGCTGTTCGCCTCGATTTTTGTAACTAGCCTACTGGTCTGCACTGATGCCACCACGCAGCCGGTTTTTGAACGCAAACGTGCGCGGCAAATCAATAAAACAATGCAATCAGCTACGTCTTCACTTAAAGCTCAAGTTTGGTGTCATTTCGGTTTTTAGCGTCACAAAAAATGTGCGTGCTCGTATTACTAGGCATCACCCGGAGTTCAGCGACACGGAGCAGAGTCAGCCGCCAGCTGCAGACCAACGAACACACTGCAGTGCTTCACGAAACTCCCTGCCAACTCGCGAGAGAGCAAAAAAAAAAAACGCGGTCTATCGCTTGCTTCATTGCCAAAGAAGTGTAGTGCATCTCGAACTTTCCTACTGTGTTGGGAGGGTGGGATTTAGCAAAAATAAATAAAATAAAACGAATTAAACGTTTATTATTCATTTTCCTTTTTCCCTTTTATTTTTATTATTCTGTGGAACGTTTTTCTATTTTTTTTGTATTTCTATTCTTGTATTTTA
>JAUCMT010000002.1:7976475-7987190 GCA_032357475.1 Enteromius thamalakanensis | reverse complement strand
CCTCGGCCCAGTTTCACAGACAGAGATTAGCTTAAGCCAGGACTAGGTCTTAGTTGAAAGAAGGTATTCAGCCTCACCCCAGGGGGTAACAGCTTCTATTAAGTTAAGTTAAGTTAGTTTCAGCTAGGACAACTCCAACAGTCTGGGACCAGTCGTAAGCATTTATTCCGTTTAAATTGATTTATTGATGTTTGATGATACATCTGAATGGAATTATCAGTGTGGCTGAAGTGGACTAATGTTGCAGTGAAATTGAAGTTTTTAATTAACACACAAAGGATTGTTTGTGAGTCATGCATAATTGCCCGGATGTACTCGCATATTTACCCCCAGTTTCACAGACAAGGCTTAAGCTAGTCCCAGACTTAAATGCATGTTTGAGCTGTCTCAACAAAGTATCTTGCTCTGAGAAGTTTTTTAATTGGTCAGTGTCACTGTTCTGTGAGAAGATGCACAGCTGTAATGTTTCTTCCAAACCATTTTTGTAAAAGTTGCTTAAAGACCTTCATTTAACTAATGCCCAGTCCTGGCTTAAGCTAAGCCACATTTGTTAAACCAGGCCTTAAACTTTTCCATTTCAAACTATTCTTTCTAGAATTGCGTTTTGTTTAAATGTTTTTTAGCCTAAACCAACCACCCAGCATCGGTTACTAATTCACCAGATACTTATCAATACAATAAACCAGCTACACTGATTCGGAATAAAATGACTTCAATGAATTAAACTTTTATTGAGTTAAACCAAGCTCTCAAATGTAGTAAAACCAAAAAAGTTGTTATACTAAAAGTCAAATAAAACTTTCACACTTGCTTCCTTTCAGAGACATGAATTTCAACAAAATAAACCTTATTTAAAAATAAATAAATAAAATAAAATAAATTAAATTGTTATTATTAATTTCCTTTTTCCCCTTTATTTTTATTATTCTATGGAACGTTTTTTTGTATTTCTATTCTTGTATTTTACTGATTGCATAAATGTGAATAATAGCAAACAACGAAACTACGACTTTTTTTTATTAAACGTCTCAAAATTCAAGTTCTTTACATGTTCCTTATAGTTTTAGACTAAAACAAAGATAAACAGGGACATTTAAAAAGTTAATTCATTATGTTCCTCATGTTTACACATTTTGCAAATACAAATAAAGGAAAACGACTTTTGAATGAAGTAAAATAAATGATTATGATTGTAAAATGTGAGACCCGCATGCAATTAATTGAAACACTTTGAAATTGTGATGTTTTAGACAGTCATTATGAATAAAAATCAAATTATTTTGAATCAAAAATCTTTTTGAATCGAAAATCGATTTTGAATCGAATTGTGGCATCAAGAATCGGAATCAAATTGAATCGTGAGATGGTAAAAGATATATATTATATAGCAAGTACATCTGTTCTAGTTTTATCTCTAAATGCAACATGTTATGTGCATTTGGTATTTTGTCTTTGCACCTATCTATCTATGACTATTGGCCACATACAGTAGATAAATACCTAGATACCTCATTAGCAACTGTTTCTACGGCCCTGAATATTTTAAAGATTCCACAATCCTGCACAGAACGGTGAAACGGTTAAAGTATGGTGAATGACATCAAGTTCACCATTCCAAGATGGCAGCCGCATATACGTGCCTGAAGCAGTCCAATAGGGCATCTATACATGTCTATGATTTTACTACTTGTACATATTTTTTCTAGTGGTTATCAGTATGTTTTAAAAAGAAATGAACATTATATTACCTAATTAAGTATTTGGTAGTTCGAGAGAAAATAAACATAATGTCAATTGCTGGCAATCGCAGGTGTTTTATTCTATTTTTACTATGAATTAACCAAGCAATTATTATTCCCATGTGAAAGTCATCAGGGACCAAAGTTGTTCTGAACTCTATTTTTGCATTCCACCGAAGAACAAACGTCATTTATTTGGCAAATGCAGCTAATGATAAAATAGTGACTGCATTTCCATTTTTTGTACGAACTTTGAACTTTTATATACAAAATGAGTAAAAGGAACGAGTGAAGAATGTAAAGTCTGCAACATTACATTGTAATACAAAAAGAAACCCTGCAAAAAGAACAGCGAGACGTCCTTGACTCAAAGTTCACTCCTCTCTGCAGTCATTGTGCCCTCTGCTGTTTTCATTAGGATTTTATGGAAAATTAGCCAACCTCTCTTCCAAATAATCTCCGATTGTGCCAGTGTACAACGTGATCTTTCACAAGAGACGACACCTGCTCCAGGCATGCACTGCGATTGGGTAATCAATCACTTTTATTGACAAAGCTAGATGAAAGAGTTAGTTCAGTAAAATTGGACATCTGAAAGCGGTGCGCTAGAGGCATTGGGGGGAATGAGGGTCAGTAAATCAAATGCTTGAAAATAACCCCCTGTGGGCTCTCCTATGAGAGAGATTACCTACAAAGATCGGTTTCCGCCCACTGTCGCCTGTCACTCTCTCCGATAGATGTGGCTTTGACTGCCGCATTAGCGGGTTTTCACAACTGCGCTGTCTGGCTTTGAGGACTGAAGATGCTTGGCAACAAACATCGGCTTAGTGGGAGAGGACATGATTTTTCAGAGCTGGATTGTAGAGATCAGTAATCGACACAATGTTTCAACCGAATTAGCATCCGACTCATGTCATGTTATTTTACCTCAGTGAGATTTTAACACTTTTCTAAGTATGCATTTTTCCCATTTTCTTGGCATACTTATTGCTTTAAAATCACCATTTCGACGACACCTGTTCGGTTTCGCGGTGTACTTTTACTTTTCCTCTCTCAGCTTCTCTCTCCACCTCTCTTTCGTCTCTTGTCGTCTGCTGTTGGGGTTGTGCGAAGCCATCTGCCTCTTGTGAGAGCGAATTTAACACCTGCAAATACTGTAAACAATCAATTAATCAGAAGCTCAGGACAATATGCACCTGCCAAAGTGTGCACACACACTCAAGCACACACACACACACACGCTCCTCCTCATTTTCGCAGTCACTAACAGACCATCAGCCCTTCAGCAGCCAACTGGATCTCGGCGCTCTCCCACATTTACATATGACTACATTTGTTTGATTTTGCAGTGAGGATGTTGCTATAAACACGTCTGTTTTCCCAGAATGTCAGCATTGCATTTAATTGCCCATAAGTTGAGCGTTCTGCAGTTGCATTAGCTACTTTACGCCAGACTCTTTCCGTTGAATCATTTCGTCTAATTAACCCGTGCAACAAGCAGGTTGTTAGTTCAGTTATTTTGCTGCAGGTGCTATGCTTGGAATTACAGGAACGTTATGCGCAGCACTACAGGAAATGCCTCACAAGGAATGAACAACAGATTCAGTCATTTGTTGGAAAGAATGTAGAGCTTTTGTTAGTAAACATGAAAACTAGATTTCTGAAGAAAACTTGAATGGTCCCCCGCCACTATGTTAGGTATTGTGGGTGGTTGCCAGAACGTTCCTACGCAGTTGCTAAGGTGTCAAAATTACAGCCATGTTTCTATGATATTCTGGTGGCTACAGAAATGGCTTTGGTGTCTTGTCAAGTTGCCCTTTTTTGCTTATTTTATATATGAACAGAACACAGTTTTTTTGTATTTTCTTATTTCAAGTCACCTCTCTTTCAGCAAAGGCAAACATGCTGCAGCTTTTGATACAGCATTAGACTATTTCACACAGTATCAGCTGACCTTGTCCACCTGCACCTGTCCTCCGCATAGTACATTAAACATGCAGCTTTTGTTTCTCGGCATGTGTAGGTGGGAGGTTACCATGTTTCACCTTCTACTGTGTTACTGATACGACTCACGGATAAATAGTTGAACGTCCTTGTTCTGTGCACTTTTCGTGCTCTCTCAGAGGCGTTTCAGAAGCAGTTTAGCTTTTGGTCATGACTTACTGCTGCAGGTCCTTCATTTCTTTATGAATTCATATAGAGCCGTTTTAAAATAGATGAATAAGCATAATTAACTTTTCTGATAGTTCATGAATTTCACATGAATCTCCACAATCTCATAAGTGCCTCCTATGTCTGTTCTGTTTCAGAATATTAGCCCGCTAGTTTTACTGAAAACATACATCCAGATATAATGACGTCGTCATCAGATCCTTCACCTCCCCTGTCGAGAAGACTTGTCTCTTTGAATGCTTCTTCAATTTAGTCACGCAAATGCTCACTTATTACTCTCATTGTGGCGAATTTTGAAGGGGTATTTGTTGAACCGCATGGAATGTAAAAGGACAAAACTAGTCCATATCCTCAAGTGTTTAAGATTTGCACATTTGAGATGATCTAGCTAATCTGTATTTTTTCCCTTGGCTCATAGTTGAGCTAATTGAGTCACTCACAATTGAGCTTGTTAGATTACAGAACAAAATGTGAATGATAACCCATCATAAACTGTGTGTCATGTTTCCAGTAGTCTGTATGCTTGCTGTAGTGCTTAGGGTGGTTGAGATTATACAGATTTCTGATTAAACCATTATAAATCAAATGGCAGTTTCTTTTTTTTCTTAACAATTATAGATTTATTAACAGTTACATTATCAGTGAAGAGCATATTGAAGAGAAAACAAGTTCCAATGCTTAATAATAATAATAAAATAAAATAAAAAACTTTTTGAAAAATAATTTTGATTAAAGAATCTGCTCTTGAGAATCATCCATTGGGGAATTTTTGGACTAAACCGATTTGCTATACAGTATGTGCTATAAATAGAAAGTGAGTTTAGTATGCTGTAAATAAGCCCAAAAGGGAAATATGTATTAAATAATTATGATAACTGAAAAGTATTTGGATCAAGTTACTGAACTGGGGATTTCAACAGAATCCGTTTTTGAGATCCAGCCAACACAGCTTGTACTTTTAGAGGCTACTTTTCTGTGCTTTTGCCTTCCAGCAGGGTGTTTTGCATACTAAATTTGATTGGGTGATAAGAGACAGACTTTCTCGTTATTCTAAGATGTCATCAAGTTAGAAAAATATCTAATGCAAATGAACTCGGGGAATTAAAATGGCAGCTCATAAAAACCAGACTATGCATTGCATCTTGATTAACTACAGTAAGCAATTCTTAAACATTAGGCCTAATTCAAAGAGTTTGAATTAATACATACTAAATGGAAAAAATAAGACGCATGTTTCTACATTTATTAAATGGTTATATACAGGATTAAAAGGGGTTGAAACACTGTCTGTTTCAGTGTATGTTAAATGAGCTTCCTTTGGTTTGTAAAACAGTCTTATCTTGCCTGTGTGCTTTGATATCCCAGAGGCCAGGTATCTGTATGTTAGTGTTAGTTCCAGGTTGGTGGCCGTTCTTCTGGCACGTTCAGTGCAGTTTGCTTGTTGGGTGAGGGGTATTATTAATTAAATCTAACAAATAATTGCGTGTTTGATCTGTCTCAGGCACTTTTTTTAGTGGAACCAGGCCTGAATAAGAATAGGTTCTCAGTTCCCTTATTTGTAATTGCATGGCAGACTTGCTATTTGTGTGGATGGTGTCTAACTCTTTGTTTTCTTCTCTGTTCTTACAGAGTGTTAGCTTTGTCGTTCAAGCATCGGTGAACAAAATCTTAGCGTTATTATTATCAGGTCATTGATTTTAAAGACCCTCTTCCCCTTACGCTTTACAGATCTCGGCAGGCACATCGCTAGGCTTGCGGTTCGGGACCTGTTTACAAATAAATGCATATTGCAGTTGTTTAGGTTTAGCTGCGTCAGCGGCTGTGGTTTCACACCCACTTGCAACTATGTGCTAAGTATGAAAACATCCCTTTAGGTGTTAACCTGAACATGACCATAAATCTAGTGCAAGATAGACAATCCCGCTTAACGTTTTTTTTTGTCACATGCTACTAAAAATAGCGCCATGTGGCCAGACGCTTGCACCCAAACCAGACCACACTCTACTATCACTGTCTGACTGTCTGCGCATGCTAAGCTTAGCTAATCCAGGAGTCGACAATGACCTTTCGCCATCTGTTATGTTGCTCTGCTACCCCAGTTCAAAAATTGAATATCTTTTTTTTTTGTCTTTTCCATCTGCCGGTAAACATTGTGGCCATTTCATGAGCAACGTGATAAAAACTAGAGGTTTTTAAGAGGATAATATCCTTAAATGTAATTCAGGTCTTGTGAGGGTCCATTTGACTGAGGCTCGATCCCTCTGCGGGATACTGGGGCGTCTCAGTAATTGCCTGCTTTTAGAGGGCACAGTAGTTCTTAACAAATCCACCGTTCTTAATGTCTCCTCCTTCTAATGAGTAAAGATAAGACAAGCTGATGGATCCTGCGAGGATTGGAGCCGGCTGATCTGAGATGGCAGCGCACTTCATTACGGCCCCGCGCCCCAGCCCGGCTCCTCCGTGCCAGCTCACGCTCAGCCTGCCATCTCCTGCAGATGCTTTGAACTCAAATGCCAGACAAGTCAGCAATCAAGAGTTTCAGCTCTCGTCGCTTTCAGCAACGTGAGAGGCCTGCCAGTCGGGTCTCAGCCCGAGAAAGAAGCGCAGGGCCTTGTCTTTGTGTTAATCCTTCACATAATGAAGGATTTAACACGAAACATTGGGATTTATGCATGAATGATGTCTGGAAATGTACATTTGCGCTTGCAAATGTTGGGTTGACATTTAGTTCAGTGGGTCTGGCTTATGGATTAAAAGTCTGGGTTTTGTGACCCAAAAGTTTTGGGTTTAAACGGAAAGCCTCCTGCTGGAGGGCCACTATTCTGCAAAGTTTAGTTCCATTCCTTATTGAACACACCTGAACCAGCTAAACGCTTAAACATTGTCTTGTTGAGGCAGTTGTCATATCGCACAGTGGATGGGACAAATTTTGAATAATTTGTACTTTGTCAGTACGTACATATAGAACAAAGCATCAGAGTTTGGGATATAACAGATTCTTTTGTCGTTTGTTGCATCACATTGTGTCACTCTCATCCGGTGTGGACTCATGATTTCAGACAGATAGCGTATGATCTACAACAAAACAGAGCTTCTCTGATAAGTAAGAAATGATTCAGCCTAATTGATACAAATTGAGGCCGACCAAGCGTTTTTTTTTAACTGCTCAGTATAGGCTTACCTTTGCCTGATCTGTATTTTACATCAGCTGACAAGTCAGTGATGTGCAGTAGTTGACAGGATGCGATTTCTAGCAGATTTGCGTACTCTTTATCAGATCTCTATCGAAACATCAAAAACTGAAAAAGTTGCTCAAAAACTTACATTTACAGGCAAACTGACAGTCAGCAGCAACTTTCAACTTTCAGACACCATTTTTAATTTATAGCTTAACTGTCAAAGAATGAATGCACAGGATAGAGGCATATCACAGGCAGAGAAGGATACTGCCTACCAAAATCGATACCAAGAAGGTAAGATTTACAGGTTGTGACCTGATCACTGAATTTGGACGTCTTTTGATGTTTAGCTTCCAGACAAACCAAGGACTTCTCTTTCTGAAGTTTTCCCCTTTACCCTCATGCACTATTCCTTACATCGCCCTGCTAGTAAAGTCCACTGAATGAGTGAACGGATGAGCAAGTTCATACAGTAAGTGCATTGGAAGTACTGCCGAAGACAGTTTCTGGTAAGATATGATTTATTTCCGTACCACTCAAAGTGCTTGGGTATTTCTAGCTTAGCAGGTAGCCATTGAGTGCACATCAGTTGTACATTAAGTTCACATGTGTACATGTCTTACTTCTGGAGTGTCAACATCCTACCTGAATTTTTTTATAATTTTGTTTCGGGTTTTAGTAGGGTTGGAGATATACTCCACTGGATTGGAGACCCTAGTTTGAGGTGTACCATTGGATTGAATTAGTGCACTCGATAATGTCCAGTATGGTTTCAACCAAAGGTAATGTTTTGAATGGGTATGACACAGATAGCCATAGAAACTTCAGTGGAAATGTGTTGGGGCAGGTTGGAGCTAAAGTCCAATCTTTTTGGAGGCATGTTTGATTTGACATGGAGCTAAACTTTGCAGGACAGTGGCCTTCCAAGACTTCCCATCCCTGATGCAAATGTTTCTTATATATTTGTATCAGAGGACATGCACATGTGTTCACGTGTGTTTGGGTTTCTGACAAGCTTTAGGGTTTTATGCACACTTTCAGACAGGTAATCATTATCTAGAATCTAAATGATGATTTTTAGGCAGTGGTTCAGACGCGGAGTTATGAAGGCCTTCACTCTTTGTAAGTGGCCAATTGTTTTTGGGTGTATGGACGAGAATCAGATCACCATTGACTGACTGTTTCTTTCTGTGTAGCACTCAGGGCTTAAAGTTGTCTCTTGTGCCTAAATTTGTAACGCTACTCATAAAGAAGCAGCTTTGGATAATAAGTGCATGCAAAATAACATTACTGCAAGTCGAGCAAGGACAAGTCGAGTTTTACAGTGGTTTGCATTTTGAAAATGGAATTAGAGGGGACAGATGAGAGCGAGAGAGAAAGAAGGGGATGACTGCAGGCTTTTGTACCAAGCTGATAATGCTGGGTTCAATTCTCTCGCATTGTCTCCCTCGTTCTGCATAGATCTGAGAGACAGGGCCGGCTCACTGGCTGTTTGAAACAAATGAAACTCTGCGTTCTTTCTTCTCTTTTCTTTTTCTAATGAAGCGTTGGGCTGCCCGTGCTTCTACAGCAGAAGAAAGGTAGCAGCAGGAGAAAGATTGAACACTTGTTTGTTTGTTTCCGTCTCATCACAGCAGTGGCCCCAGGGATCACGCTTGACGTGAAGCCACACCGTAAATGAAAGTTGTCGTCTTCGTGTGGGCAGCGCTCTGGGTTTTCAGACCCCAGGCCGCATTGTGAGTGAAAGGAGGGGGTGGTGTTTGGCTCTGTTATCTCCTTGTGTGATTTGTGTTTGAGGGTATTAAGCCACAAAAATCTGAAATATTCCACTGGCACTGCAAACTGGTATTATATGAAACCAAAGCAGATTAGCAAAACAATGATTTAAAAACAACTATTGGGGAAAAGGCCTTACTATGTCCTTCCCACGCATATTCTTGCTTCTTATTAGTCACATCCGCATTCAGTTGTACTATATGTGTTGTTCTACTTGGACCTAGCACCAGAAAAATACCTTAGAGTTCAGTAATGAAATCATTATTTGTTCTGGTGAGGCGGTTTTTAGGGTTATGTTTTGAAACCCATCCTGTCATCTGATTGACAAGCTCTTATTTCTTACAACGGTCATAATATATTCCAAAGGTTCATCAAGCACAACTGATTGCCAGGTCGGCACATCATTTGAATAATGCAAGACAGAAACATACTTTTTATATTACAAGGAGAGATATTTGAGCTCTTTCTCAAAGCTCTTGCGGTGCAGGAAATTACATTGGTATATATCCTTTTCCCTTTACTTCAAATATCATGCCTTTTAATTAACAACTTATCAAGTGCTGGGAGAATATAGAGAAAAAAAATGCAGTCCAGTAATGCAAAAGAAAATGATCACAAATTAATAAAAAAGGATGAATTGAAAATGCTGTTGGCCGGGGCTTTACGAGAAACCTGAGTTTATTAATAGGATCCTCAATTAATCCAGGCCAGGTTTATGTATCTCTGCTGGCGAGTAAAACCCCATATCCAAGCAAAATGTATAAAAAATGGCAGACTTGCTCTGTTTTGTAGCTGGAATCGCTGTCCCTTTTGCTTTCAGACGCTCAGTGCCTAAGCCTTTGAGATGCTGAGAGCGAGAGAAAAACAGACACGAGGAGAAATCGAGTAGAGATAGGGAAGGAAATTGTTTGCCGCTGTTCAGTTAGATGGATTATAAGGGTCACATTATAGCTATCTGTGTCCACCGGTAAAGAGCGACCAGCTTCCTTTCCATTAGTGCCAGAAACATACTCAACGAGAACTCAGCTGAGTGGATTTCTCTCCATCATGTGTCCACAGCGCCAGTATCCTCCACCACAAAAATACCAAACTGCTGAGCTCAAGTCTAATCTAATGAGGGTCAGGGATTGTGCATCTTCCACAGGTGAATGGAATTATGAGGGACAGAGAGCATGTCTATCTGACTCCCATCTCTGCTTCATGTAGCAGTCTACAAGTCTGCAACTGCAGCAGACCATTTGAGATTTTGTCATGGAGGCTGGGAAGAACCCATATGATGATGAGGAGAGAGAGAGAATGGTGGCATGTTGCATCCAAAACAGAAGGCAGCTGATTTCCTGCTCGCTGAGCAGGTCCAGATGGGAACTGCAGACTGTTTTCTGCATTTTCTAGATGGAATATTGGGTGAAAATGGTGGAATGGATTTGAAATGGAACTGATTTTTATCTAATTGGTTGCTAAATAAAACATACAAGGGCCAAGAGATGTGTTAAATGATGTGTTGGCAGTTTGAATGTTGTGGAAATTTGCTGAGCTTCCTGCGAGAGAAGGTTCCATGCGGGCCAGGCAGTGTTTTTGTATGATGTTACTAGAGATACAACGATTGCAAATTTCTTGTCCGATTCCGATCTCCGATTTTACAGTAAGTGTAAAAAAAAATTTTTAAGAACTGTAATAAAAATATATGATATTCATTTAAAGTTATAGTTATACAAACAAACTTATTAATTTTTTTTATGATAAAAGAAATAATAAATCAATAAACATTACAGATCTTCTCACAACAAAATAAACAACAAAATAAAGTGCTCTGCACCTTGAAAATGTAGAAATATATAACTAACAACTT
>JAUCMT010000002.1:7949166-7969897 GCA_032357475.1 Enteromius thamalakanensis | reverse complement strand
AAGCAGCTGGTATTTGTATCTGTATTTGTTAAGGGGGGAAAAGTATTTGTATTTGTGTTCGAGTAAAATTCAAAATAGGCGTAAAAATTTCTTTTGTTTTGCATTACACTTCTAATTTACGTTATAGTTTAAGTATTCTTTAATTATATCCATTATAATAATTATGGATATGCAATACTGGTTGATGTTTTTCTATAAATCCAGCAATGTAACAAGGAACGTCATTAAAAATAACGTGACAGCTAATACTTCGACACAACTACACAAGCATTGTTTTAACCTTTTTAACCGAACGCTAACATTACTCTGTCAACAGCCTATTGTCTAAATTACAGAGCTAACGTTACGTAAACAGAGCGAACATGAGAGCACCCGACTGCAGACGTCAATAATGCAGCGTAATTAGGGGTGGGCGATACCGAAAAAACATCATAGCACAATTTTTTTCTGGCGAAATCACGATTCACGATTTTTATCCCGATTCTTTTTCAAGTTGTTTTTTTAAGACTATTTTGCAAATTAGAGAGTTAGGGTAGGGCGATATGGCAAAAATATCATTACAATTAATTTTTTTCTGAATATTACACATCTAATATACTGCCACGTTTTTCTCTTGATTGTTTACTTTCACTTTAGACACAAGCAACTGTGTTTAACGCTGTGTATTTGTGACAGTATTACCAAAATCACATGTGATACATATCTTAGTTCAGTAATTAGACACTATTTGACAGGCTTTTAGTGCACATGCTTTAGGTGTACGCGCGTGAAAAGCACATTAGGACAGCACACATATGAAATGTTTAATAATGTACTTTTGTGATTGTGTTATTTGTGCCTTTCCGAATAATGTATTTGGGTTCGGCTCCACCCCTAATATACTGTATATGAAAAACAATATTTAATTTAGACTTTCCTTCACATATAAACTAACCTAAATGGAGTGCATAGTGTGGTTTATATGGTAGCTTTGTGTATGCTTGACATTATAATTTTATATTAGGGCTTTTGTGTTATAATATGATTTTATTTTGGGGATTTCTTGGCTTTCTGACTGAGCTACGCCTCTAAAATAAAGACATTTTTACTCACTCAGGCCAGAAATTTCTAAAGATTTTCTGTTCAGTCGGTCTAATAGATGGCACATTGCTCAGAAAACACAATCACAAAACCAATGTAGCGCAGATTAGATGCTCGTTGGCTGTTTAAAGTCCCGTTTGACACATTTCCTTACATTTTCCCCTTTTGCTTTAGGTAACACCTCCTGGATTTCACATGTGTGTCAGCCCCTGACATCAGTGTCACATGAAATCAGTGAAAGTCAAATCCACTTAAAAATGACAAGGAGCTGCTTTCTATCAACAAATCAGATGGTAAATGTGCCTGTGGGAAAGGAGAAAGGGAGTGGTTCATACGATGATGGGTAAATCCACATCCATCCCTGCTGCTTCTGCGGTAAAGAGCAGATTCTCGTTGATAACAAGAGTAATTGGATTATATTCCTATTTCACGTCTCTGCCAACGGAACATCTTCCTGCTGTTCGGAAGAGCCTACCATCCCCGCTGCATGAGTCACCAACTCAAATGTTTCTGGATTCTCTCTCTCTCCTGTTCTGTGTTCTGCTTCAAACTCTTTCTCCTTCATGCATGTTTGCACATGTTCAGCATTTCTCTCCTTCTCTTTCGCTATGTTTAAAACCTAGTGAGCTCCAAAGGCAGAATTGTCTCAGCACATTGTCTGTTCCTCAAGGTATGATACCTTCTGAGTTTATAGATTTGATCGTCGTGTACGTAACCGTTTTTAAAGGGGGGGATGCAAAATTCCCGTTTACATGGTGTTTGCATATAAATTGCATGTAAATCCATTCACTCCTTTTTGTAAAAAATCAGTATGAGTGCCTAGAGCCCACTTACGGTTGCTGACATTTTCCCATATTAGCATATTTCCGCCCTCAACCGGTTGTACGTTGTTTGCCATTTTTTCCTCGCACAAAAAGGCAAGTGTTTAATAGTTTAGATTCTTCATTTTCTCCCGAAACCACGGAAGACACAGTGGATTTGTCTGTTTTTTAAGGTAATGTGCCACTGAATACACAACAAATGGAAGAGAGGGGCGGGGTGAGCAGCAGCTCATTAGCATTTAAAGAGACATGCCCCAAATCGGGTCGCTGTGGATAGAGCTGTGTATAACAAGGTAAAAAGAGCGTTGGATTACACGAAAATGTATGGATTTTAACCAAAGTATGTTCCCGACATTCCAAAAAGAACCCTAATAATTGGGAACTTTGGGAACTTTGTTTTCGGTCATCATAGTTAGGTAAATTTCTATGTTTATAGTGGTTAATGAAATGTACAACAAATATAGCTTTCTCCAATTCAATCCCAAGGTAAAGCACCAAGTATAGTGTTAGAAATGTGTGTGTATATACACTAATCTAACTTTGATTTATTAGTAAGTATGAATGAAAAGTACAGTAAGTTACAAATAGTGTAGGAAGGCAGCATCTAGCTCCCTATCTAGCTTTCTCACTGGGTTGCTTATATTTGGATATCTCTAACCTCTCTTCCTTTGTAACTCCATAATCTCCATCCACCCTCGCCTCTAGCTACAGGTTCCCTTCCTGTCCACCCTCTCTCCGTCTTTCCCGGCTGGAGCCCCATTAACCTAATAAGAGCGAAAGGAGAAGCAGATGATCTGGGTGTGACTGTGTCATCTCTCCCCCAGGACGAAGAGGTTAGCCCTAATCTGGACCAAATGAGCACCTTGCCTGGTCGCTGTGATCTTCATTGCCGTCTCGGCGGCTGAGGCATGAAGCAGGTTAGATTTAATCACCACCCCGCACCCATCGCCCTCATGTGAGTCACGTCTGGCTAAATTAAACCGAGCAAGCCGCTGAGCTAGCCACACTCTCCCTCGCTCGGCCCCGTCGAGGCCCAGCGTTCAGCCAACGTATACGTGACCGCACTGCCAGACAGCTCTCGCCTCCCTCCTCGTCTCGTTCTCGCTCCCTCTCCGCAAGGTTTTTTTATTCCTCAGCTTCGCTGATACATTTCATAGAACCTTTAATTGAATTTTTTTTATTGCCACTCTTGTTACCCCAAAGCATGCTGTTCGGTTTTCAAGGTGTTGTGATGATTTATGTACAAAGGCCTTTTAAGGACACACGCGTACACACATGAGGCAGAATAATCATGCCAGGCGCTCTTGTAGCCCTGAGGGATGCCCAGCTTGATTGGCAGAAACATTGTCTGCTTTTTTTCCGACTGGCACGCATTGGCATATGAGCTCCGTAGCTCGGTGGTAGGTTTTGCTGATGAATTAAACACCAGCCAAATTCACTTTGTGGTCTTTTCATTCACACGCGGCACCTTTCATGCATTTGTCCGAAGATCTTTTTGCTCACCTCGGCCCATTAATTCAAGTACTGTAGAAACTCTCAGAAAAGTGAAGAGGCTTGGGTTGCCACCTAATTTAAAAACGCTCATTTTCTGCAAAGCTCTGAGAGTGAATGTCATATCTTTCTCTCTTCCACATTAACGACGCCGCGCCGTTTCTTTTAACGGCACAATAGCTTTTTTTCTGCCACGAAGGGAGTCCGCGGGGCTCTGACAAACTTGTGCAACACTTGATTCTTGCGCTCTGTGATCGTGGCTGTTTGGTTTAAAGCTCACAGGCTTAATTGGTGTATGTGATTAGCTTGAAAATTACCCACTTAGAGTTTAATGTCAGCGTTTTTCCCTTCGAAAGGCTCAAATGAAAGGCGCAACAGTCCTTTTTGATGAGCGTGAGATGTGATTTCGTAACCTGCTCCCCTCTGATATGAATTTTCCTCTCTCTGATTGTGTCTCTCTCAAGAATGCTGTTTAAACTCAAGGACAAACTTTGTAGAAGCCTTGTCGAAGCGAACGGTAATTTATTAATTATTCTTTTTGGCCTCATTTGTTGTTGCGGCTGCCGACTTGTTGAAACGTCTTCAGATCTATGCTGGACTGTAAATAAACTAAAATAAGTGATTGAATGGGTCAGTCTTGTTTTGTGTGCCTGGTATGAGGCGGGTTGGTTCTTAATATCCTCAGTCATTTTTTTACTCCTGCATTATTTCTAAACCTGTCCTCATAGGCTCTCTTTTCACTCGGAGCATTAGCTTTCCATTCACTTATTCAAGCATTCATCCTTTGCCCACACCATTATAGACTAGGATTCTTGCAGTCAGGCCTCAACCTCACAAGATCTTGTCTTAACATGTCTGGTCTTTGAATATGCAAAGCATGTGAACTTCATCTCATCTTTTCTTTTCATAATTAACCAATATATCTTCCCTCCTCCATCCGTCTTGCTCAATCTTCCCATCTCTATCCCCATTCCCGTGCTCGTCAAGAACGTTTCGGCTTTATCAGAGGGTGGATCGCTCTATAATCTCAAGGTGAAGAGCTAATACCATTTCCCCTGTGACCTTTAGCTTCCCTTCTCTGAGCAGACCAGACTATGACTGCACCTCACCCCATCTTCAATTAATTCCCCGCTCTTCAGAATCAATCCACCGACTCTATCTGTTCAGTCTGAAAGCTGTGATAAAGACCGAATCCCTTTTACAATCTGGTGCTTTTACACTTCCTCTCTTTGGATAGGGACTTCCTGTCTAATTACTTACCACCCTCCCATAGCGAACCTTTTTTTTTGGGATACAGAATGAGATTCTCTTTTTATATATATATATATATATATATATATATATATTTATTTATTTTTTTTCCTCAACAAGACTTTTTTATTTGATCATTAAAAATCTAATTTCTGAAGCATCATAAAGACTGGAGCAATGACCGATGAAAATCTGCTTTAATAAATTAAATTTTAAAGTCAATGCAGCCTTGGTCGTCATCATCACCATCAAAAAAAAAAAAAAAAAAACTTTATCCAAAATTTTTATTTGTATTGTACTGTATAATCTTTGTACTGCAAACAAGCTTAAAAGGGCTTTCTATTTTATTTGCGTTTTTATTTATTTATTTTTGTTAATTTTGCTGGTGCTAAAGTCCAATAAATTCTTTATATGCCTTGTTTTCATGCACATATCTTTTATAGCCCTATTAGATGCTGTGGGTTAGTTCGTCTAGTAACAGAAGTAAGGACAAAGTAATTTCATTAAAAGTTTATGGAGTGTTTTAATTCGCAAAGAGCAATATGTTCTAGTTGATATATAGGTCTCTGTATAATCCGGCATCTAAAAACAAAGTCGCACCCATCTTGAGGACATTATAAACCCAAGTATAATTACACCCATTCACTAATAAAATTGAAGTGTGTCTGTTCCCTGTCTGGAGTGGCTTGTATAAAATGAAACCAAGGTTAAAAACCAAATAGACGACAGAGCCATTGATATAAGGAAAGAAAAGGCGACAAAGACTGAAAATATTTCACAGCCTGTTTTTCAAATACACACACATATACACATACACACAACCCACACACACAGCTCATTCATTACAGTCACCCATCTGCCATGGTTGGCAGCAAAAACACTGTGATCGCACACACTGGGGCCCATTACGAAGTTCTCCGGAAGCTTCTTCATAATGTGTAACCTATGAAGGCAATGCAAAGCAGCTCAAGTTTAAATATGCATCAGTGAGTTTTAGGACTAAGGGATGTGGACAGATAGTGCTCTGGTTCGTTCCCGCCACCATCTGTGGCCACGATGGAGGTCTGGGCTTTGATGCACACCTCTCAAGCGAGAAGTCGCAAGTGACCCAACAGACTGGTTTGCATGAAGCCTGTAGAAACTATAGACGTAGGAAAAATGACATTATGGATCAATATGATATGGATCAATTATGGATCACAGTTATGCACAGTTTATGACATTGAATTCCGCCTGCCTTGAGCACGACTTGTTTTTAAAAGGGTTGGACAGGGTGATTGTTCTCACTGCACTCTCTATGTTTTTGTTTCTTTCGCATTTCATATCAGCAACTTATAATGTGATGTGCATAGGAGCTTGTGCAAGACCTGAAATTGTCTGCAACCTTTTCTGATCTTTAAAAATGTAATGAAGAGTAGGAGATCCTGAGTTAACCTCGAATCAAAGAGAAACTTTTTCTGTTTATATCCCAAGTGGCGCTCTGTTGTTGGCTTTTCGTTCTTTTTTAAAGGGAGATTTTCTTTTCCTCTTGCTTTTTGAGTGTCTGTGGCTGGCTTATTTTTCTGCCCCAGTTGTTCGAATGCAACGCTGAAGCCTCCGGGAGAGACAGTAACTCCTGTTCTGTTTGTGTGTGTGTCTGTCTGAAGCTCTGTGTATTCCTCAAGAGCTGGACTCTTGTGCTGTGCTGAGGGATCTGATCACTGTCTGTCTGTTTGGGTCTGCGAGCATTTCCATGAATCATCACAGCGACTGCTGATGATCGGAGCCAAAAACAGCCGTAAAACACAAAGATTCTGTTGTCTTTCGGTTGGCTGCTACCTTTTGCTGATTATTTTACCGACCCCATCTATCAAAGATTGTAAATCAGTGAAATATTAATTTAGCTTAATTAAATTGAACTCCCAGTAGCTTCTCTAGAGGAGGACACCTGCAAAAATAGGGGGCAAAAGATAACTTAGACTGATTAATAGGGGCCTGCTGATATAATATATTTGTATCTTAAATGCAATATAATTATATAGTGATAATTCTTTGTTAAATGGGTAGTATTGTGATCGCTTGCTCAATTGTTTTTTCTTTCATCTGTACTCCAGCAATGATTCTTTTGTCAACGTGTCATAAATGCACAAAACTCTTAGCATATTTTGCAAAAGAGGAATTATTGTGGAATAATACGTGCAAACTGAATGTAATGTTGCATATTAATAGGGGTTAAATGAAAAAGTATGCTGTTTTGGTGAATACAAGTCATCATAGGAACTTGAGGTAAGGCAAGAAGACATTTTTGATTAAAAATTTTATGCTGTGACTGTAATTAAATTTTAAATTTAAAATGCAAAATCATCCCAAGTCTAAACTTAAATAGTTAAATTCAGCGTATTTCAGTACCTCATACAATAATGAACTTACACTTAGTTTAATTCATTCAAATCTGTAATGTCATGTGTTCTGCTTTTGTGGTGTCTCTTTGTCTCCCAAGAACACAGTGCAGTGACATACAGGAAACTCGTAGTCTATCACCGGGCAGGAACTGTTGGCGTAGTTAGAGATAATGTTATCTGAATCTAATCAACAACACCTTCAGTCGGCCTTACTCTGGCCCGCCGGCTTCCTGAGCACCTTTTAAATTCTGTCAGGTCAGAGTGGGACATCTTGATGAACTATTTTAGGAAGCATATGTGCTCATCTAGTAATGTTGTCCAGGATATGACTCAAAGGGGTAGTCCAGAAATGAAAATTCTGTCATCAGTGTGAACCAAAACTGTGTTTTTTTATGGATGCTAGGATGGATTTTTTTGGATGCTTACCAACATTCTTCTAATATCTTTTTTTGTGTTTGTTCTGCTGTTTCAAAGAATCTTGGCAGCCGACTAGTTTGAAACTAAATTTTATTTTTAGCTAGCTAAACTATCCTTTTGAGTTTAGAAAGCTACATTTTTTTGTCATTTAAGACAAAGTCCTCAGAAATGAGAAATGTTGGGCTGAAAAGTTCACAGCGCTGGTGTGGAGAATGTCAAGACCACGGAGCAGCAGATGGCAGAGCTACACCCAAAGAGAAAGGCCAGTATAAAAGCATCTGGTAACTGCCTTTGTCCAGACACACAATGGCTGCCATGGGAGAGTCATTACGGCTCAATAGATGGGCCGTCTCCAGTGTGTGTCCTCGCATCCCTATTGTTCCCCTGCGGTTCAATCGCTCGAACTTTTTAGATAAAAGGTCAGATGATCTTCTCTCATGTCCGTCTTTATTGCAAGCGAGACCTTGAAACATATCAGTCATTTATATTCCTTACTTCTGATTCTTTTTCAGAAATGTCGCCTGTCTAGCCTAAAAGTAAAGCCTGACATTTTGACTTTCAATTTGCCGCACAATAGACCAAGGTGCTGCCAACTCGACGTCTAGAGAGAAAAAAAAAATCATGGAGTTAAGAGCATTTTCAAAGACTAACAACCATCAAAACACGTTTAGTCGCTCTGGCATTAAAGGAATCCATTATTTAAAGCTATTTATCACAGGAGGCCTTTATGTCTTTAAACGCTCTAAAGGTTTATATTCAATGTGTTCATTCATTCCACTGAGGAGTTTATAATCTACTCCGAATGAAAAGATGTCGAAGGACAGAGATGGAGTGGAGGAAGCGGAGCTGTCTGTGTAGTTGGAGGTGTTTTTGAGAGGGATGTAGAGTCAGATTCGGGACATAGAAAGTGATTGTGGCAGGTGAGGAGAGGCTCTCTCAGCCCACATCACAACTCGAGAGCCACTGCCACATCCACTCTGCCCACCTGTCTGCTGCTGAGATGGGAGGAAAACCATGGTGACATTTCACAAACACGTGCACGCACGCATGCGGCAGTGACAGAGTAAACACGACGTCCTTTTGCCACTTTAAATGCACGGATGCTCGTGACATTGCTTTAAAAAGAGCTGGAGATATTGTAGCTGAATGGAACAGAATGTAGTGGCCTTGATACATGTATGCTCTATTTTTTGGAATGTACTGGTTATACATACTGTATATACATATGCTTTCGGAGTATGCTTTTAGACTAATCTGTAAGCTGTCATCCTCCTCAATACTACATGGTAAGTGGTGTCCTAAAATTTAAAACCACATGTTTCCGTATAAAGATGCACGGCCATTAGTGTGTATTCAGTGACTCATGAGAGCTCCTGAGCCGAAGCATGACCCAATCGCTTGTGTGTCTAGTGCTTTAGGCCGACACAAATCTTAAATTTTTTAGTACTGCCTGCGGAATACAGGAAACAAGTTCTGAAAATCTAAAAATCCAGACCATTTTCAGTGAGGGGTAGGGTAGGGGGATAGGGATCTTAAATGGGAATTTCTATACGCGTAATGGTCCAGTTGTACACACAGTTGTGTAAATTGTGACTCTGGACCACAAAACCAGTCATAAGGGTCAGTTGCTATGTATACATCATCTGAAATCATCTGAATCAATAAGCTTTCTACTGATATATGGCTTGTTAGGACTGGACAACATTTGGTCGAAAATCTGAAATTGGAGGGGGCAAAAAAATCTAAATATTTTAAGTTAGCAATGCTTATTACCAATCAATAATTATGTTTTGATATATTTACAGTTGGAAATTTACAAAATATCCTCATGGAACATGATCTCTCAAAAGATAAATCTATAAAATGCTGCTATAAATATACCCCAGCGACTTCAGACTGGCTTAGTTGTCCAGGGTCACAATTTGTGCAGTTGAAAAACCATTACGCTCATAGAAAGTCCCCGTTACGGTAATAATACCAGTGTGTGAGTTCTAAATACGGTACTTTACTTTTACAACTTCTGCTTATCAGCTACTTTGGTCTAAAGTGACTACATTGCATCAGAATCAAAAGGGTAGTAGTTCACATAAAAAGGTTTGGAAATGACACAAGGGTGAGTAATTAAGGACAGAATTTTTTCAAGATTTTTAATTTACAGCACCATAGATCTGACATCGGTGAAATCCTCAAGGTTAGCTGGCACTGTGAATATGATTTAATCGATACTTAAAAATTCATGCACAGAATGAGCTTTCCCTTCATCTTTTTCCTTTTCACATGCTTTAATGGAGAAATGCAAAAGATGTTATGTAGGAAAAAGGCATGTGTTTTGCTGAGCAGATGATGCACTTTAATTGCGTGTCCCCGTCGAACCTTTTAAAGGGTATGAGGGAAAATGCAACTCATTGAAAGGGATTTAAAGTTGAGCTCAGAGCAGCCTTGAGACTCTCTTGGTTTCAAATATGAATTAAGCGTTTGCACATGCAAACTTGCCTAAAGGAACTAGCATACATTATAACACACAATTGCACAATATATCACACAATCAACTGTTTTTAATATAAGGAATAGGGTTGCATTTATGAAGAAGTATAAGCATGTATGCTGGAATGTTCATTTATAAGTAATGTGGTTTAAAATATGGATTGGTTGAAATCAAATGTGTGCTATGATGAAAGTGTTCAAGATATTTCAAAATCTAGACGTAGTGCATTCCAGGAAAAGAGCCAAAACAAGCAGAGGTGTTTAAGAATTGGATCACATGATCTAATTTGATGTGAAACCCTGTTATTAGTGTGGCCAATAGTGCTTTTATTTCAGACATAAAATAATTGATGTGCGCTTTTACTTTTTACAATAATGGAAGAGAATTAAATTATTAATTTTATTTTATTAAATTAATTATTAATTTCCTCTCCCAACACATTTTTTAAAATATAAGAATGTCTCGCTGGACATTTGACTTAACAGCTCAGTACAGTCTAGTCTTTTCTTTGCCTTTTGGACAGAAATGTCTGGTATTTAAACAAGTATTGACAGCAATCAAATTATATATATATATATATATATATATATATATACACACAGACTATTCACTGACTATTTGATGCTTTTGGTGCATGAAACTGGAAAGCAATAATCTGATTAAATATATATAAATAATCTGAATAAATATATTTTGAAAAAAAAAAAACTTCAATACAAAAATTTTCAAGCACTTGAAAATAGTAACTTATAAATAATAGTGATTAAAAAATGTAATTTATATATCTATGTGAAAAAAAAAATACCATGATTTAATGGTAAATCTCTGTAAAAATTAAAATAGAATTTGTATATATTTTATTTTTTGCAGTGTTAAGCAGCGTAGCTAATGCAATTCAGTTCAATGTTAAACTGTCAAAGTTGTCGGTAGTCGGTTAAAAAAAAGTGATATCTAAATTAGGCTATTATAGAAAGTGGACTATACGCTATTACAGTTTTCCATCTCATCTTTTTGTGTTAAGTGAACAAATTATCCCTCACACTCATTTTCATATCTCACCTGTTTGTGCTTAATAAACCAATAAAAATATTTGGCGCGAGGTCACAGCGTTTGGGTTCGCACGCTCACAAGGTTTGCGAAAAGTAAAGGCAACAGGCTAAAACACTCGAGGTTAGAGCCAGGGCAGACGACAGGATGAAGCGTGCAAAGAAAAGTAGTGTGTGGGACCATTTCACCAAAAAGAATGAGACAGATGTAAGTTGCAACTTGTGTGATACAGTGCTTAAATATAGTAGACTCATGTTTCGCGCTGTAGGGGATTTAAAATTGCAGGCGCGGCTCGAAATGGCTGTTATTTCAAATAGCGTGCCATATTTTAAACTAATCGGTTAACCGGTTTTAACCGGCTAATGGGGCTCGGTGGTCGGTCAAGAATTGTTTTAGTTTTCGCCATTCCTATTTGCTATAAACTAAGGCGAGGAACAGCTTTTTAGTGATTATAAAGGGAGTGCTCTTTGCGCGGTTTCTTGTTATATATAATTCATAAAACTGTTTTATAGTTGAAAAAAGTTTCAGGAAGATCATCCGCATATTTAAATGGAATTCACACTTAAAAGAGCAGTGGATGACAGAAATATATGTGAACATTTATTTGCATTGAGGCCAGAGCGTTTGCACTTCTTTGAAGCACACTCAGTACTTAATTCTGGAAGCAGGCCTGGAAAAAACTTGGAAGTTTACGGAAGTTGGGCACCCACAGACAAAAGCATAAATCGACACCCATGTTTGAGACCATCATAGTTTTCAAAAAGAAGCTGAAGACAAACCTCTTCCACAAGCAGTTAACCGTCCCACACTGTCAAACCAATACGATCACACACACACACACACACTCACATTGGCATTGCGTATAACAAGTTTTATCGGCACTATGTTGGTCAACATTTATAATTATAATCTATCCTTTTTTTTAAACTAACTACTCCTCCTTGTATGTTTAAAAAATGCTGCATTAAACAATTAGCATCTGCTTGTCAACAGGTGATGTAATGTGAAGAAAGGTGTGAGAAATCAGCTCTTAAGGTGAAGGTGCCACCGCAGGATCAAGTTGTACGCTTGAAATGTGATAGTGTGAATCCCCACAGGGGCAGAAAACACCTTTAACTATATCATTCAGTTCACCTTAATGACTGTAATGTTATTAACGTCAACACATTTAGTCATAACTAGTAGGCTAAGTATTGATCTGTGGTCTAGTCTTCTGGCCTTTTTCCTCCACATACATGTGGCTTCATAGAACACATGAATCCATCAATACAAGTCCACGTTCTAGAAACGACTATGGTCTGTCGCTGAGCACTGATGTTGATCTTTATCCTCCTCAGATTATGTGTGGGTGTGCATGCAATCTTACCCTCATGCTCATCCATTATTCAATGAGCTGTATTGACTACCTGCCACCTGTCTGAGGCGTCAGGCCCACCGTCACACACCTGACTGTGAATGCAAATGGAGTCAGGTGTTCTTGGACGCTTGTTTCCACTAAAGTCCAAGCTGACCTGTCTTCATGTATGTGCATGTGGTTATTTTCCCCTTATACTTGCAATGTGTGTGTGTTTTTGTGTATTCTTGTGAATTGCAATGAAGTGGGTGGTTGTTTAAATTCATCAAGAGTGTTTGGTCACTTTCTTTCCATTAATTTTTGTTTCCAAATGACGAGTTTTTCCAAATAGGCTTAGTTCTTTTTCTAATATAAAAGCATATGCTTGCGGAATATTAATGTGGGTGTCAGATTAATTTACAGAATTCTTGCACTTAGCATATTTGCGCTAACAGCCTGAGCAGATTTTTGTAATTTTTTTTTCAGATGCATTATCTATTCATAGGCCTTCAGATGGACTGATTTTGTAGTGAGTGGTGTGCATATAGATGTACAATACAGAAAAGGTTGTTTTGGATCAAAGGTACGTCTTGGTGCATTTTACATCGCAGTGTCAAAGAAGTATGCAATGTAGTGGTTTAATGAGTCTTTTCTGGTTAACATAGCTTTTGATCTGAATGTGATTGTAGTGAATTTAATCTTGGCAAGTGTGTGAGCACTGTACCGCTAAACTGAGTTTACTGTTTTAGTCTGTGTGAATTAAAAGCTCATGCTGAATGTTTTGCCAAGCTGATTACTAGCGAGTATCACTGCTACTGTCGCTCATGCTGGGGGCTAGGGATTTGAACAAAACCATTAATATCTTGTGATTTGTCGAGGAAAGGTGTGTCATAGCTTTTCGAGCCACTAAACTAGATATACGGTCTAATTTTGGGACATTTTATTGGCATGTTGGAGCCAGTTTTACAGAACAGAGCAAATTAGCGCGAGAACGCAATTCCAAAACAATTCCGAAGTGATTTACTAACAATGTGCAAATTAAAGAACACAGGAGCAACATCTGATTTACATATATCGACCAACATAATATACCAAGCGTAGCGCAAATGAAAAAATTAAGAAATAAAGAAGTGCATCGTGCCACAGTGCATTAAAAAGAACCAAAAAAAAAAGTTTTGATAGACCTGGTATTGCATGTCTTCTAGTTGAGGGTTTGAGTAGTCTTATACACTCACCTAAAGGATTATTGGGAACACCTGTTCAATTTCTCATTAATGCAATTATCTAATCACATGGCAGTTGCTTCAATGCATTTAGGGGTGTGGTCCTGGTCAAGACAATCTCTTGAACTCCAAACTGAATGTCAGAATGGGAAAGAAAGGTGATTTAAGCAGATTTGAGCGACTGAGAATATGGATCCATCATGCCTTGGTGATTGTGTAATGGTGTGGGGGAGGTTTTCTTGGCACACACTCCTTAGTGCCAATTGGGCATCGTTTAAATGCCACAGGCTACCTGAGCATTGTTTCTGACCATGTCCATCCCTTTATGACCACCCATGTACCCATCCTCTGATGGCTACTTCCAGCAGGATAATGCACCATGTCACAAAGCTCCAATCATTTCAAACTGGTTTCTTGAACATGACAATGAGTTCACTGCGCATTCACCAGATCTCAACCCAATAGAGCATCTTTAGGATGTGGTGGAACGGGAGCTTCATGCCCTGGATGTGCATCCCACAAAACTCCATCTACTGCAAGATGCTATCCTATCAATGTGGGCCAACATTTCTAAAGAATGCTTTCATAACCTTGTTGAATCAATGCCTGTTGTGTTTTCCCTTTTTGTCTTGTCAATGATAAGCTGGAAACTCGGGTTATGATTTCAGAAGATGACTTTATTCTGTCGCGACAGAACAAAGATGAGACATCCCAGAGCAACCCCTGGAAAAGCCTCCTTCACTGCTGACTAGAGAGGATTATATACTCCT
Organism: Enteromius thamalakanensis; assembly: GCA_032357475.1. Classification (NCBI taxonomy): domain Eukaryota; kingdom Metazoa; phylum Chordata; class Actinopteri; order Cypriniformes; family Cyprinidae; genus Enteromius; species Enteromius thamalakanensis. Next base: position 7,955,598 of record JAUCMT010000002.1, on the reverse strand, counting down.
TAAGCTCACACACACACTTTGTTCAGGGGTCCTTAGAGACGTCTTAACATCCGGTTTCTATATACAAAGAGGCCCAACTCCTATATGTTGTCATTCTGGTTGGAGGCCCGTTTCTCTAGACAAGATTTCTCTGCCTTCCTCGTCTTGCGGTCCTTTTGGACCAGTCTTTGTTTTAATGGTAAACTAATTTCATTATTATTCCTTTATATTCCGGTTGATACGATCTATAAAAATCTTCTTCATGCCACGTAGAAGGCAGTTATTAGTATTAGTATGGTGTTCCTAATAATCTTAATAATACAAAACAAATCATCTTTACTATTGTGCCCTTTAAGAAACGTTTGCTTACTGCAATTGCATTTACTGAATAAGAATTTGGAAGCTAAACATACGAGCAAACCTTCCTCTTTGTGCTGGATTGCAGTCATCCTCCTCTTCCTCGTCTGTTGGCTGACCGTAGTGTTGCTCGTCAAAGTTTTCTGTAGCATAAACACTCTAGACCTGCGACAATACTTAGATCAATGATGCGAAAAATGTATTGATTATTATTTATTAGGCAAAGCAAGAAAGTCGTGCGCAATCGCTGCAGTCTTGAACATGAGGTGAACTTTTGTAAGTTTCTTTATGAGCTTATGATCGCCTGCGCTAGTAAAATAGTAAAGTCAAGATAAATGTTCTGCTTACCAGAGTCTTTTTATTGAAATGATTTCATACATCCTTGGTAAACAATCCTTTGTTTGCATCCAAAGCATAAAAACATGTCAGACAGCACTCACAAGCACAGGTACGAGACTCCACCCACGCTGCGCGAGGTAAAGGTGAATGAATCACCACGAACACAATGTTTTTAAGAACAATCTGCTGCGATACATATTCATGACAGCGGTGACAATCACTTGGTGTGAACTATCAAAGATGCAATATAAGAGAATCACTGACGAGTTGCCATGTCATGAATCATGTTCAAATCATATTGTGTAAATGTGTTCTGACTGAAAATAACATAGATGATTACCTACACCCAATGAGAGAGCTACATCCAGGGCTGCTTCTTTTGCTTGCTATCATTTTTAGTAATAATCCCAGTCTCACGCGAGAACTCATAGTTTTGCACACATGACCTCGCATTGTTCCCATGTCACTTCTCGCGTGTGTTTGGTAAAGAGACAAAGATGTCTGTGATTCCTGTTGTAAAGTCATACATTGTGAAACCCCCTGTCACCGATCTATCATTCAGTGTGAACACAGCAGAGACTGAATGCTACCCCAGATAGTCATGCAGTGTGAAAACATATGTAACGCCACTACTTTGAAAATCATGCAGTCTGAACTCTGCATTAGCTGAGCTGGAATCGAGTCGGTGCTTACAGCTGCATCACAGACACATGCGTGAGATCGAGCTGCGTCCAGACTCCCACCAGATACGTTGATGCTGAGTCTAGGCCGAGCTCGGGCTGATTACTACATGCTATCTGGGTACAATAATAATACAATTAATATGGCAATTTCAATATTAATAAGGGTTAATTTTTAGGTGTCATCAGTGTGTCAGTATTGTTGGTTGAAATGCTGAAAACACATACGTATTGGTTTGTTTAGATACTCTAATTATGTCAGTATTGTACGTTTCAGTGCTTGTGAAAATGTGGGTAAATATACATTCTGTAGAACCACGTTTTACATGAAATAAATACGATTATCATGAGATCACTTTGCAAGGTCTTGATACTGAATTCCTTCTCTTCCAGACCTTGCTGTTGATTTAACTGGGTTATACTTTTAAAGAATAAAACAGAAAGTTAAGATCAAAGTCCTTTTGTGTTTTGTGAACATAGTGTGCAAAATCTTCAACTTTCATATTCATATTCCATGCCATTTAATGCCATTGTAACCCCAGTGAGTTTTACACGACTCAGTAATGCACTACAACATTGTTGTTGTTATTCAGCATTATTCTGCTCATCACTGAGTGAGCTAAAGTAAATCCATAATAAAAGATAAATAATATAAATATAAGAATAAAACCCCAAAGAGTAAATTTGAGACTCCATTGGTTAAGAAGGAACAAGCCCCGCCTTCCCCTGCTCTGTAGCGTCACATGTGCTCAGACACAGAGAGAGCATTGCTGGTTTTAACCACGAGCTTACAGCTGGAAAACAACTATAAACGCGATAAATTGAGCAAATATCCATACCGGAGATCTGGAAGGAGAAACTGACGTGATTTGTTGTGAACAATCTGGATTTTGGGACCATCGCGGTGAGTTAGTAGCTGTTAAGCTAACTTTAAAGCTAAAAGCCAACAAGTTAACAGGGAATAATGGCCCAATTTCAATGTTGTAGATCTGTACAGGTGTGGACGAAGTGGACAGTATCCTCTCTTAAGAGTTGAACATTAGAAGTTAAACTGGGACTGGGTGAATCAGGCTAATGGAAAAGCTAACTATCCTAACGCTCATAGCTGGAGCTGGAGCCGCCCATGTTTTCACTGTGGGACAACACATGTGTTTTATCACAGAGTGAACTACTCTAAGCACTCGTCTTGTGTGCTGAGGATGGTTTCGTATTACTTGTTGAATATTAAATGCACTAAAATAGGATGATGGGATGAAGTTCATTTTGATATTAAAGGTCAGGAATCTATTTTATTTTCTTACGTTAAATTTGATGCTTGAGTGGCATAGTTTTGATGTCTCTGCATATTCTTATGGTGCTGCTGCCTTAACACAAACTGGAAAACTACAGCCTGTGGGCTTTTCTATAATTTTGGTAATTTTATTACGTACATTTAATGTAATTAACATATTGCTTCATTGCTATGCAGTGTAAAACAATGCTCCTGTAATTCAGTTAAAGGGGCAGAACTTTAAAAAATAACATACCATAGTTCATGGTTTATTTATGATTTCTAATAGAAATGTTCACTTTGATGATAAAATAAGCTGATTGTGATTTAAAGATTGCATTCATGATTAATATGCACTGTATTATGGAATGATATCCCAAACTTTTTGCATTTGCAATTGCGTTTTCAATATGTGGACGCGTAAACTGTGACATAATTCAAATGGCATTGCAAATTTTGCATTGTTTGCTTTTGCGCTTTCGCAGACGAACACTGACTGACACGTTTCAAATGAAAAAGCAAAGCATTTGCAGTTGCATTTCCAATGTCTTACAAGTTATGAGCCTGTCATATTTAAATAGCAAATTTTGTTTTACTTTCTTTCTCTTTCTTGTGACCAAAGAAAACGGCGTAATAAATCATAAATCATGATGATGCACCCAGCTTAGTTAATATCTTAATGTGCAGTTCATCCATGAAGTCATGAATGAAAGTCTCTGAACTCTGAAGCTGATAATTCATGAGATATTACTGCGTGAAGGAAGGCATAATTCATAAATTATCTTATGCATTAATTCATAGTAATTCATGTACCCTTACCACAAAGTGTTACCAAAACCACATTCATTTCCAAATAAGCCTAACCTGTTGGAAATTAAATGCCGCCTCCCTCTAAATTCACTATTTTCTATTCTCAGGCTCAGTAAGTGTGATCTATCAGAGGAAAGCTGCTCATCTCTGGCTTCAGTTCTCTCTTCACACTCCAGCAGTCTGAAGGACCTTGACCTGAGCAATAATAATCTACAGGATTCAGGCATAAAGCTGCTCTCTGATGGACTGAAAGAAAACTGTAGACTGGAGAAACTCAGGTGAGTTGATGTCTGATACAGGGCTTCTCAGATATTCTGGGACTAAGGCCAAATTTTACAAAGACCTCTTATAATTATAACTGCAACAAACCTTTACTAACTACAATTTGTAGTTAACATCACTGAAACATACTGGGAACAAATTTACATTTAATTAATATATATATTATTATTATTTTTTTTTTTTAAATTTTGGATTTTGTTCAGTTTACCTGGTTTCCCATTTTTCTTTAGTAAAATTTTGTTATGAAGTGTGTTTATGCGCCTCTCATCAGTAAAGCTGTTTCTGCATGCGAATAATTGCACAACCCTAGTTTTTAAGGGTTAAATTTAATTGTAATAAAAGTCTACTTATTTGAAATCCTAAAACTAAATTATAAAATACAGTAAAAAAAAAATATATATATATATATATATATATTAATGTATATAATTGTCATGTTCAGCTGGAGATGCCAGTCTGCTGATGGCACTCCAGCCCCAGCAAACTGTTTTATGTCTGTTTTCACCCATTGGACTATTATTAATGGACTCATGTCTCCGCCTACCTTGTTTGTTGTCAAGCTGATTCATTGTTTCTCCGCCTTATGTCACATGTAAAAATACCCCGGATATCCTTTTGTTAGTCGCTCATCAGTGTTGGATGTACGTCTGTTTTCCGCGTTGTCAAGCCATCCGTGTTTTCCCCTGTTCCTGGTGTTTGTCTGTGTTTTTCTGCCTCCCTGGATCTAGACCCAAGCCTGCTCTCAGACTCCCGCTCTTGCTTCGCCCCTCTGGACTCTGTTTGTCTCATCGCCCGACCCTTTGCCACGAACTCGGATTATTCTCTTGCCTGTGTCTCTGATATCCCTGCTTGCCGTTGATAACTCTGCCTGTGTCTTTTCTCTGTGTGTGTTTCTCCATTAAATGTTTGCATATGGATCTGCACGTTTCCCTTAGTCTCAATCGTAACATTATTAGTGTGTAAACATTACACACATAAAGTTGTGTCCCTTTATGTTGGAACTTCTCTAAGCTGTAGCTTATTCACAGCTGGTGCAGCTGGCCCCTGAATATCATTTAATGTCACATATTACTTAATTAAGTTTTGTTGTATGAAATAAAAGATATATACACACATAGTAGTCAACATCAAAACCTTTCATCACAAACCTAAACCGTGTTCTTGTATTAGGAAAACTTTAAAGGGTTACTCCACCCCAAAATAAAAATGTTGTCATTAATCACTTACCCCCATATGTCATTCCAAACCCCTAAAAGCTTTGTTTTTCTTCAGAATACGATTTAAGAAGTCTGGGAAATCCCTTTAATTAACTTTTTTTTTATCACTGTAACAATGTGTTTTCTGTTTTCATTCTGTCACTGTTCAGTTTTGGTTTCGTTTTATGTTTCCTTATTTGGTCTTGTTTCTGTTCTTGTTCAGTTAATTAGTTACCCGTTCCACCTGTGCTCCTCACCTGTCTTGATTTGCTCCCTAATGTGTCCATTATTAAAAACCCGTTCAGTTTGTCTTGTCCTTTGTGCTATTATTAACGTTGCTTTGTGTTTGTGTAGTTTGCTTGTATTTTGAGTCACCTTGATTAAAATTGCGTTTGAGAATTCCTCTGCCTTCGTCTGTCTGGAACTACACAAGACCGTGACAGTATGTGAACATTCTACCTACCTTACTCTAGTCTAATAATACTCTTAGCTTTATATAATAATTTATTAATTTATTTCATTTGAAAGTATTATCTAACATTAGCCTCAATAGTAGCCTCACTGCAAACACTCATATAACACTCAGCACCTAACCACTCAATGTGGTAATGTGTAGATCTTTCAATAAACAACGTCAAGATATAGTCCATTATAAATGATATAGATTTGATACAGTGTTCATTGTGTATTATAAAGAATCATACACTTAAAAAGTTATAACCACAAATTTTATAATTGTTTTCATGATTATTCATGAGATATTACAACACATTATAAAGGTTTGTAATAACTATCTCCTTTTTTTTTTTTGGGGACGTTAAATTATTCTAGCAGCTGTGAGAATAGTTAAATGATGTGTCACCTGCATGATCCTCAGGTGAATGAGGCGATAGTCTATACTTGCCGGGACAGCTTTTTAATTTTCACATCAAATCCTAAATCCTACCCGTACTACTCACATGACAAAACATTAAGCAAACCGTGGTGAATCGAGCTAAATTTAGACAATAGTTTGAAACACTGGCTGGAATGTACTTTCTTAAATATTGAAAAAAACAACAACAAAAAAAAAACTAACATACAGATTAATCTTGATCATTACTACATGCTGTGCTGGATACCTGTGCCTGTTTAAATGTTTACTATTACAGAAATAATAAACTCATGTGTGCATATTTTTAAGCATTTTATTTTCATTTATTGTTTCATACTTTGTGGCAAATTTGTCCTGCTTCATTTGAGATTAATCTCAAATTTTAACGGAAAGCATCAGAAGGACTGAACCTCACAGTTGAACACAATCACATCTTTCTGTGGGTCAGTTGCAGTGGGAGTTGCTCACATCTCGACATGCAGCTCACACACTTGCACGTTTTGACTGGGAACGAGACAGATGCTTCACTTTCACAATGTCTCCAGGATTCACAGCCATCCTGGATGATGCTCTTGACCACATGATCATGGCATGATGTCAGGTTGCTGCAAGGTTTGTGCTGACAAAGTGGCTTGATGCAGCCGT
>JAUCMT010000002.1:7931231-7941267 GCA_032357475.1 Enteromius thamalakanensis | reverse complement strand
AAATGACCTTTTAAACCGTTTAACTGATTGTGTTAATCGGTTAAACTTCAAATCGGTCGGTTAACGGTTAAACGGTTCAAATGAGCATCCCTAATAAATACTATTAATCTACACAGTAAGCTACGGTAAAAACCTGCTAAATGGTTAATTAAAATTAACATGGGAAAATCAGAAACTGACATTCCCAGCATTCAATTTTAAATTTAGTTTGAATTTGTATTTTAAAGGTACAAAACAGATTGTAGTACTTTAATAGGTTGGTATATTAACATTATATCAGTTAATGCAATTACAGTATTTAACTGTAAATTTAACTTAAAACCGTGAAACCTAAAATGTTGTTACTGTATTTTTATGGTTGAATTCTGCCAACCACATCGTTTCTCACCGTAAATTATACGGGATTTTTTTAACAGTGTATTATTCATTCTAGATTAATATAGGTTAACAGACGGGTACTCTACTTCACGTCGACTTTAAATTAAAATATGTGTTTTTCCTGCATTCACACCATTTTAGTGTGTAAAATCTAAAATGTAAAATCTGTGGTTCCTGCTGACAGAACATTTCTGTAGTGTGAATGTAGCCCGTGGTCCTGCAGTGCTGATAATCACGGCTCTGATGACCTTGTTAAACATGTGACACCACTAACTTGTCACTGCGGTCTGGTATAACCCTATCACTACATTCTGTGCTCTCTCTGAACCTTTTTGAACTGTGTGTGTATATTTAGGTCTATATATAGAAGCCTTTGTCCTTCTGCTGCCCTTCCTGGTTTCCTGAGGATCTGTCACGTTGTCTTGTTTATCTTATTTTACTCTCTTCTGTTACTCGTGGAAACAGGGCGGATAATTGTATTAATGTAGTGCATGAATCACCAATGCAGCCATGTGAGAAATTATGGCAATGGGCTGTGTGCAGCTGCTGCATAGTCTTACAACCTGACTACTGCATGTGGAACAGCGCAAGCAGCGTTTCTTGTACTGAACCACTAAATAGAATACATCACTCAAGTCTATTTTCAATGCACCCGGCTAATTGTTCTGTTCTGTCTGACTTACAGTAGTGCTCTTTGACCTAGAGCTTGATTTTCTGTCACCAATCGATCCGTGCCATCGTCTTAAATGACGTGAGGCTGTGCTTGAAGGCTTCGAAGCAGATTAAGACATGCTTGATAATCTCTGCAGCTATGACGTTTCATACTGTTACATATTCATTCTGCGTTTGATAGTAAGTGCTACAAATATGGCTCATTGCAAACAACTCTTCGGTTTTGTTTTTGCTGAAATATAGTGACTTCTCTTAAAACGCTGTATCACCAGGTTGTTTTCAATTCCGAGCGTTTCCAAATAAAAGTACAGTCAACACTTAATTTTCAGTAGTACAACATTAGCTATAGCCTGCTGTTTTCAAAATAATGTAGCTATTCATGTCTAGCTTTATTAGAGCTTATTGAACAATCTGATTAATTGTTTATACCCTTTACTATAAAGGGGAAAAAAAAAGTTCACCATTTTAAACCTTTTTTATTATTATTTTGTCTTTCTACTGTTGGGGAATTAACACGTTTTAAAATATTTTAGCGTACATATTTACACATATGGAGTATATCTATATATTGAGATATATATCTCAATATGCATGATTTTGCAGGTTAGTATGTTTTCCTAAAACCTCAGTGTTTTAATATTTGACTAAGAATTAGCATCTTCGGCAGACAAACCGAGTCTCTTATCATTGTGAGGCTCTTAGCTTAAGAGTAAAAGACCTCAGATGGCGAGATGTGTGTTTTGGGGTTTCCGGCGACAGGTGGTAAGACAAATGTGCGGGAAAGCGATTAAGTGAGTAGAGTGGGGGGGATTAGAGCTCAAATATTTTCTTTGGAACAATTGTTAGCGAGAGGTCGGGGAGGTTAGCGACGAACCCACATCCTTTCGAAACTTTACCCGCTTTGATTCATTACGGATCATCAGGTGTTTTAAACCTGCCTCTCCGCTAGATGTGTGATGAACAATCGTGTTTATTTCCTAATTAAGGTTCATAATCCAGAACGCTGTCATAAACGGCTGGTGTAATTGTTTTGTTCCACCCATTATGAAGTGGTAATTGAGGGGCACTCGGGTGGAGAATTTGTAGCTGTTTACTTTTCCAAACACCAAGCCCAAAGCAACACTTTTTTTTTTCACGTAACCTGTTGTCCAACATGGGTGCATACAGTATGTTTATGCGCAAACATGCAATCGTACGCGCATACATAACGATCCAAATAGATATAGGTGCGATGCTTTAATAAGTGAAGCTCATGTGAAAAACTGTCAGTTGTTTACTGTCCTCTGAACCCTCAGTGCGTTTACGTAACTTGTTTTCCTGAAAGCAGAAATGAGGTTTTGTGGCCCTGGCATGCCGTACTGTTTTCCCATTTGAGCTCCATTGTGAATGAGAGCACTCCATCCCAGACGGGCCGCGCTGCCTCTCTCTCTCGGGCAGCCGTGGGTTACGTCACGGCCCTGCCAACCGAACTCATCAAGCAGCATTAGACAGAATCCGGCTGGACGAGAGAGATGTTATGATGCAGCTTGCAGTCAACGCGCACACACAATGGTGTAAACCTCTACACTCACCAATTCATTTGCTGCTTTATTGGCTGCTTTCTGCTGTTGTGTTCAGTGATTGGTATTTTTTTTCTTCTTCTCTCTGCCTCTCACCCCCCCTCCCCCCCTTCACGTTCTGTGAGCTGAATACCAATGGCTGATTTTTTCAGACGTCAGCGCTGTTCTTCCTGTCTTAAACCATTCCATCCAAACATACGCACTTGGTGCTGAGTGGGTGCTTTCGTCACTGTTTTATTGGTTAAAAGTGAGTGCACATGGTCAGGTCCACGTTTAGTGATTGTCGTTAAAACATTTTCCCTCACTGTATATTTGTTCCTGTCTGAAGCCATAGAGGGGGGAAAAGTAGCTTTTCCAATTCTATTTTTGTCAAAGCGGTTTGTTCAGACAGGTTTGTGACTGCATGTTTATAAAGTTCCATTCTGAAATGTTTATGCTTCGGCCAATTAGTAATACAACTTGAGCTGCATTCTAGTCTATGCACTTTAGCTTTAGCTTATTTAGCTTCTCACTCTTTTCTACACAGAATGAATTCTCCAGTATTCCACACTTGTCTTATGGTTAAACGGTTTTACTGCACTACGTTCTCTGTTGAAATTTAAGAAAAATGCTGGTTAGGGATGTTTTGAAACTGAGACTTGCATAAAGAGCAAAGGACTATCTTACCTAAACATAGATAACCAGCACGTGCTGTTTTTTTTTTTCCAACACTGCGATTTTACATTGCTATAAATTAGTGATGAATAGTGTAAAAGTATGCTAATTATGGCACAGATTTGACGTTTTAAAGATGTTCTGGGTGATGTATTGTTCGTGTCAAAAGATCCCATATGAACCCAACTCGATCTCATGAGAAAACAAAAACATGTAGCTATTTTACGAGGTGGTGGTTTCGTATAATTTTTAATAAAATGGTTAGTTCCGGTCCTTGATTCTGAATGGTCAACAACTGTGCTTTTTCTTGGTGATAAAACACTGCTTTGACCACATTACCCAGCAGTTCAGTGTATCACTGCACAGCATACTAAGTAGCATCAGTAATATACAATCAAAACTGTTTAAGGTATTAAGAAAATTTAGAAAATTAACTGGAAGACAGACATTTTTTCATGTTGATAGATGTGTGTGTGTGTGTGTGTGTGTGTGTGTGAGAGAGAGAGAGAGATGGAGAAAACATATATGGTGTATAATAAATACAACCACTGATGAGAACAGTTCCTATTCTCTGTTTTTTATTTCAGCTCCATATTACATCGGCATATTCTCTTGCCATTTACTGTTGCCGTCAGGAACTATTTTTAGCGGAATTGGACTAACAAACTTCCAAAAAGTAACACAGCAAATTTTTTATTGTTTGGTAACCATTTCATAAAATCAATAAGGTACTCCAGGCGCGACTTAATTACAAAACACTATTGCGTCTCGTACTTCATTACTAACGTACAATGTGATTTGGACAAAAAATATACAAATCGCACGAGGCCATACAAATTAGCCATCAATTCAGCAAAACTTAAATTAGTTGCAAATGAGAATGTGGCGATACATAGTAAATATGGCTCAGGTTTCTCCTTAAGTGTAAAGTGTGGTCATATTTATCTTAGTACAGTACCACATAATGCAATTATCACAATAGAGATCCAATAAATCAGGAATTTCAAGCAAAATAATTTACTCACATTGATTTTATATTGGAATCACATTTGCACATTCAAATTCAGTGCTTTTCATCAATATAACAGCTCAGTTTAACTACAATGGAACTACTTTTTTTAAGCTAAATTTAGTCAAAAGTTCATTATTGGATTTTTGCCAACCAGGACAGTTTGCTTGGGGAAACTATTTAAAAATACCTTTCAAGCTGCAAAATCCATAATCCGTAACCCCAAGTATGCTTTCATGCTCGTATTTATTTTTCAGTTCATGCATTTGGCGTTATATATAGAGCACAATCATGCATTTGACAGATGCTTTTATCCAATTTGTCTCGGGTAATTTGAAGGAAATGCCCAAAGAGATGAAATGCACAGGTTTTAAAGCGATTCCATAACCTTGATGTGGTTTGCGCAAATCATAACGCTTGCTTTCGCACAGTTAAGACAAAAAAGGAGAAGAAATGCTCGTCCAAGTTATCAATGCTTACAGTGTGTATGCATATACATACAAACACGTAGGCGACTATAGATGGATAAACAGGCAAAATCTATTTTTCTGTACGTCTAAGTCTTTTTATTTTCTTCCCTCTCTCTGCGAACTCCAGCGATGCTCCGTTTTCGAGGAGGAAAGCTGTGTTTGTGTACGACAGTCTGTCGGGAAGCAGACCTGCTCACTCCTTTAAGAGGCCCCGAAGCGTGAAGTGCTGCTAAATTACATATCATTTGCTCGTCTTTTCATTGGGCTTAAATGGGGCTGTAATGAACCTTTGCCGTCTTCTCTTGATCTTTCGCTGCCGTCTGATAGTGAGAATAGTCAGTGATTGTATGTATCCTTGTGTGTGCGCGTGTATGTGTTTAGGACTGGAAAAGGCCTGACATTGGCCTCCTTTAGTCACAATATGAAAGCTCTGACTAATTCCAAAGTTTCACTGAATTTTACAGATTCCTAGATGCGGGCCTCTATCTTACGCTCAATTGAGAGTATGTGAAAGTCGCTGTTGCAGCGTTAAAGTGTCTGATTGCCTCACACAGACCGCCTTTTGGTCGACACATCCTCGCATAAGCGATTAACCTCGTTGAGGGAAAGCGCTTTGATGTGTTTGTTTATAAAGTGTGTACGGTCCAATAGGGAAAGAGCGCATAGCCAGGGAGGGTGGGAAAGAGCCCACAAACTCAATGCGAGCCACACACAAGCACTCTGTCTTTGAGGAAAGGAGCAAATGAGGCCAATGAGTGCACAACTCCATAGTGTGTCATCTGGTAGTTGTGAAGGTGAAACCTTGGAGACTTTTGGCCGGAAGTCATGGTTTGTTGTTGGATGTGATGGAGAGATTCAGGAAGCTTGTGTGTACGTTTGGAAAGCTTGTGGTTTTCGTGACCGCGAGTATGGGCTGTGAATGGACTGATTGAGGGACCACTAGGGAAAAACAATGCAACTCTATACTGTCTGCTTCGGGAATCATGTATATACAGCAATGACTGAGTCATAAGCTTTACTGACAGATCTAAAGATGCTGACAGCCTTAACCGATCAGGCTGTGCTTTCAAAAATGGAATTATGCTGATGTTTACCATATTTATATATCACGATGTGTACATAGTATCATCACTGCGCATATGCTAAAACATGGTGTCACTAAATATGCCTTAATTTATATTCTAATTTATTTTCATAATTTATATCTATATTTTAGCTCATTTATCTCATTGTAGGTGATACTGGTACTTTAAAGCTGGTAAATGTCACTTTTTAGATATGAGATAAATGTTACAGTATAAGCTGTAATTCATCAACAAATACAAAGTAAGCTGTCCTAGGTGTATATAGCTTATTTCTTTTTAGATAAGTACAATCAGGGTAATTATATTAAAACATGTTTTGAATCTTCTAAGCTTTTTAACGGCTTTAAATGGGGGGGTTAAGATTTTTAACACCCAAAAAGTGCATCCATCCATCATGAAAATGGTCCCACATGACTCTGGGGGTTAATAGAGGCCTTTCAGGCACTACAAATATTGCATATGAATAATAATAATTGGTAACACTTCAGAATAGGGGTCCAAAATAATGCATTAGTTAAGCATTAATTAATGGTTAATTTGTTCAAAACACACTAGTAATTAATGATAAAAATCTTAGGTTAATCAAAAATTAGTATTGTGTTTTTGCTCAATTAATGCTTAATTGTGAACAAATTAACCATTAATTAATGCTTAACTAATACTTTATTTTGGACCCCTATTCTGAAGTGTTACCTAATAATTTAATGCAGTTGTGTAAATTTACCATATTGTTATGATATTAGCATAGATGTAGCATAATGGTACATCTGGTACATATCACAATGCTTCTTTTAAGGCCTGGATCAAGCATTGCTTGGTAGTATGATAGTAATTTAATTTTTTGATTTTCCGATGTATTACAGAGGCAGCAGGAAGTAAACTGTCTTTCTCTTTCTATTTGTCTTTCCCTCAGTCTCTCTCTCTCTCTCTCTCTCAGTGCTTTGTTAGCGATGTGGTGGATATGTTGAAGTCCAGTGACAGACGAAGTCTGGTTGGTGTGTGCAAAGCTGTTTGATTGGTCTGATTGCTTGCTGGGTAACAGACTGACATCTGCTTCTGTAGGAGACAAACCACTGTTATTCTCCACACACACACACACAAATAAGTTAATATTCTCCTCCTCAGTCCTTTTGAATGTTGAAGATGAGAAATGCTCCATATGCAAACAAAATTGCAGCACGACATTGCATTCTAACAAGGTATGGCCGGACTGATGTTTCTAGCACCGAGTAATTTGTGTTTCCAAGCTGTGGAGCGTGATTTAAGATCAATAAGTTACACAAAAAGAGACGCGTTTTGCATCAAGAATTTCCCTTTGTCGTCTTCGTGCACTGCATTTGTGTTTTTGTTCATTGTAAATAAAACTTATGTTTACTTCAGTCGGTAATTCGGTTTTGTGGCAGTTTGCCTTCATATCTAGTCACCTCTAAAACATTGCTGTTTAAAGAATATTGTCTGTGGGTGATGGAAGCAGCTGTGACATGTTTGTCAGCTGACCCACTTTTGCTTGATTATGAATTAAAATTGAATGATGGCGTCTGAGATTGCCAATTAAAAATGCATGCGGTGCTACGGTCAGAGCTGAGAGGCCAAACGCAGTGTTGCCTCCGGCCTCCTACAGGAAACCATAATTCACAACTGGGCTTTTTAAGATTGATCTTAGCTTGTGTTTCTTTAATGATCCTTTTGTGATTGTTTTTAAGAGGAGTGCCAAGTTAAGTGTGGCGTGGCTAACATCTTTTGACTCCGATATTAAATGTTAATATAGTGGCATGCCTTCCTCTCTGGAAAACATCCCAAATCTACTCTCCCACCCTGTGGTCTGTAGCACTTCCAACAACAGTTTCACAGAAATCTGAATGTTTGAGAGAACAGAGTTCATTTCAGGAACTTTTTTGAATGTATGTTTTCTTTTTTTTTTTATTTCTTTTTTTTAATTTAATTTAACTTTCACATTATTGAAAGTATTATTATTATTATTATAGTTGTATTATTGTATGTTTGTAAACAGGATATATATATAAACATAAACTAATGATGATGATAATAATAATAATAATAATAATAATAATAATGATGCTGATCAGGATGAGGATAATATTAATAATACTACATAACAATAATACATTATTTATATATAGAGAGAGTATATATAGAATTAATATATAGAGTGTATATATAGAGTATATATAGAGTATATATTTAGAATTAATTTTTTACAATTTTTTTTATTAATTGACTAATTGATTGCAGTATTTCCAGATGTACCAGACTGTTTTTACTGTGTTGCAGTAATTCCAGATATGATCATATTTATTTAAGTTGTATAGTTTATTAATTTTAGTATTTTTTAAATTAATTAATACTTTTTATTTATTATTATTATTATTATTGTTATTATTATTATTATTATTATTACTATTATTATTGTAGGTGTACTGTTTATAAACATGATAAATATGTGACATATTAAAAATAATAATAATAATATCGATGATTATGATCATGAGGAAGATGATAATAATACCAATACATTACTTTTAACTTAATAATAATTAATATTATTTTTTACGGATAACCAAAGTCAAAAAATGTAAATGGTAATATAGAAACATAAATGAATAGTATATGTCTTGCAGTATTGTCAGATGGAGCACTTTTGCCCATCTTCTGTGCTTTCCGTAGAGGTAAAAACTAATTTGACAAAAAACGAAATTATTTGTAATCCGATTTGACCAGCGTCTTTGTGTTTTTGTACAGCTCTTTGCTGAGATAGGCTGGATGCATTTTTTTTCTCCAATTAAGTTAATTTGACACATTGTTGGAAAGAAGCAGGTGAAGTGATGTGGAACTGTTACGCAGTTAAACAATTCAGCAAAATAATGAAAAATAATTAACTATTCATTCAACCAGGACATCAAGAGATTTCACAATTATCCCTTACACGTATGAAAATGATTTAAAAGTTGGAATAGCGTGTTGTTGCACACCGAGTCGTGGTGCTCGGTCTGAATGTTCTGTATATTTCTCTTCCAGCCCATCACTAAAACGTCTTCACAATCTACCGTCTTCTGTAATCCGAGACGTACGTATCACAGCTATTTCATATTTCATAGTCATACCAAGTCAGCAAGTTTGGGCTGTACAGATGGGGGCGCTTAGGCTGGGTTTAACAGGGAGCAGAATCAGCATGCTTGAGAGGAGACGCCGCCTCTTAACAGCAGGCCTTCTCCGAGACACCAGCCTCAACCTCACCAGAATAACAATGCGATTT
This sequence comes from Enteromius thamalakanensis, assembly GCA_032357475.1. NCBI lineage: Eukaryota > Metazoa > Chordata > Actinopteri > Cypriniformes > Cyprinidae > Enteromius > Enteromius thamalakanensis. The sequence continues at coordinate 7,932,166 of JAUCMT010000002.1, read as the reverse complement.
TCTCAAGGCAAGGAAAAGAGCTTGAGTTGTGAAGAATCATATCCTGTTGACCTTGCTGTAGGAGTTCTGATGTATTTTATCTACCATTGATTTTTCTGTCCTCCTTTTGTTGGTTTGTTTTGTTTTTTTCTTCCCATCCTCTCTCTGCGTCTACCTTTCACAAAATGAATTTCATCTCGACTTAGAAACGAAACTATCAACATTTGGATTACACTTCTCTCAAACGTGCAAGAAAGAACAAAAGAAAAAGACAAACTCGACAAGATTGCTTTGTGAGCGCTCCGTAGTTTGAAATGGAGCGACAAGGGGAACGCCAAAGACAAAATCGCGCTCAGATATTACTATACCACCCCCTACACGTACAATTTTGCAGCTCTGCTTTAGGTCGGGATGACACAGCATTTCATTCTCAGGCTCACAGATGTTGATATGTATGTGAGAGGATCATCTGATGAGGGTTTATTCTCAGGTAACTGTAATCTCTGTAAAGGAGTTCTGTTGATGTTCCTGTCAGACAGACAGGGGTCAGAGCCCCGCCACCTGGTGAAGCCGGGGTCTGTATGGATGGAGAGCGTGTATACAGAGTTACAGCCTGCTGCAAAAACCCAAGAGATCCAATGTGACAGTCAAGTGGATAAAATGCGGAAGTGAGCGTAACACGTCTTTGTTGTCGAAAAAGAGAGAGACCTGACAGCTCAAATGCTGTGGCAACACTGAATTAAAATATGACTCTTGTAGTGAGTGAGTGGTTTGGTCATTATCTTTTGTTTACTGTGTATAGATACTAAAGTTGATATAGTAGCCTATGTAGTATTGAGCAGGATAGTCAATGATAGTAACAACAGTAGCAGTAGTGGTACATTTTAATAATATTTTCAAAAAATGTATCAAAATAGAAGGTAGTTATACAACTAGTAACATTTTTGATTTAATAA
>JAUCMT010000002.1:7919552-7931131 GCA_032357475.1 Enteromius thamalakanensis | reverse complement strand
ATATTTGTATGTACTGTGTATATTTATTAGGTATATATAAATACAAACACATGCATGTATATATTTAATGAAAATATTTTATGTTTATATATTAAATATATTTAAATATAATATCAAATATAAGACAATATATATATATATATATGTTAAATGTAAATACTTTCAAAATATAAACTAGATTTGTTTGTTTTAATATACACATAATTAATAAACACAGCATAAACATACAGTATATTATGTAAATAAAGACTTTTTTTATGGATGTGATTAATCATGATTAATCATTTGACACCACTAATATATATATATATACAATTTATAATGTTAATAATAATACTAATAATACTAATAATACTACTACTACTACTACTACTAATAATAATAATAATGATTAATGACATGTTTAATAATAATAATAATAATAACAATAATAATAATGTTATTGTCATTTTATAGTAACAGTAACAGTAATAATATTGGTGATGATGATGATGATACTTTTAGAAATCATAAAAAAATAACTATCAATACTAATACTGCTACCACCACTACTACTACTACTAATAATGATACTTCTTCTTCTTCTTCTTCTTCTTCTTCTTATTATTATTATTATTATTATTATTATTATTATTATATCACTATATTTATAATAATATATTTGCAATACTATTACTACTACTAATAATAATATTTCTTCTTCTTCTTATTATTATTATTATATCACTATATTTATAATAATATATTTGCAATACTACTACTACTACTTCTACTAATAATAATAATAACAATGTTGTTGTTTTATTTATTTATTTTATTTTAAAATAACCTTTTCTCAAATTTATGAAGAGATAAGTGTTACCGTTCATAACGACCTTTGACCGATATTAATAATTCCTCATACGTTACTTCTTTTACAACATTGCCGTACTCTTTATATAAATTGGACTATTATTGATTGATTTATTGATAGTTACATTTAAAATCCACTTGGTTCATAAATCTGAACATACTCTTCTTCTTGAATGGGCATTCTGTTAATACACATTATAAAAACTTCAGCATTGTCTTGAAATCAAGTGATTTGTCACGGAGTCTGTGATAAATAAGCTTTAATAACAGTTGCTCAGATATTTGCAAGCTGTCAAGAACAGACGAGTTCTGAGGCTAGAGAAAAATAGGCGTTTGTTGCGTAACGTGTTTTCCAGACTCTCATTATGTCCTTAATTTAGCCATTAACACATTGCGTTGCTTATGCAATCACATGAATGCATCTGCAGCCGACAGACTAATTACCAGTGTGTGTTTTTTTCCTGACAGATCCAGTATTTGATGATTTTTGGTTGCTTTTTTGTTGTTGAGAGTTTCTCTTCAAAATGTAAGTGAAAGCTTATGCAACAGTGTGGCCTTTGTTTTTAGCTGTATTCCTCATTTGCAATGTAATTTCTTTAGTTTTTTTTTGTTTATAATATACAATTTTTCCGCACATTTATTTATTTATTTATTTATTTACTTTTCTCTAATCATGTCTATTGTAAAAAATCATGAAGCTTCTTTTTCCCTTTAATGTAGGCTATGTAGAAGTCACTGCCACCCACACCGCAGGTTATAAACACCTTCTTTAAGTTTTCAGAAGACAGAGTAAGGAAATTAAAACATCCGCCAATATTCCCCCTCATTTACATTTCTAATTGAAGCATTTAAATGGCGTCATTTCCAAGCGTTCACAGAGTGCTGTCACTTTTCAATATTTTATGCAAATGAGCAAATTAGCCCATCTCACTTGATGAATGCCACAGCTTCACATTCTAAATCGATGCTGTATAGAGTTTTTGGTAGCTTGCTTTTATTCGGATGGGTATGCTCATGACTCCTTGAAAACGGTTAATATTTCCTTTCTGGGAACTTGGCAGGTTTGTGGCAGGATGGTAATGGCCAAGACGGGGGAGGAGAAATTAAGAAGTCATTTGCAGTGAAAGAATAAAGAGTTGCTGAGATAATGATTAATAAGTGTGTGAGTGTGTGTTTATATTTTATTTAGTTTAGTTTAGGGCTGCAGCTATCAAATATTTTAGTAATCGAGTATTCTACAGAAAATGTTGTTGAATAATCGAGTAATCGGATAAAACGTTTTTGCTTAATTAAAGAGCAATATTAAATATGCAAAAGAAAATAAATTAACTAATTAATTCTCTTAAAATGAACAACTATTTAGTTACTTTCTGGGGGGGAAAATCTATTGATGATTTTTAATATTATATTGATGATATTAATATTAAAATATTAGGTAAAATATTATTATTATCATACAGTAAGTTAATGGCTGTGCATTTATAAACCCTATTCATTGCAATCAAACTAAAATGACCACGCCTGTTGTATTGAGAACATTAGACTTAGGGACAGGATCTAAACAATTTATTCAACTTTTAGTATTCAAACTACAGCATCAAGTATTCATCCAAGCCATGTTTTTTATATTACGTAGTATTATGTATGTTCAAACGTAAAAGCCATGCACAACTTTATTGACAGTAAACTCATTTCTTTGATAAGTAGCCATGGTATAAGCTAATAAATACCCCGGTATAGTGTAGCTGTGAGTTCACACCGCGGCTGGCAAGAGCAAATGCAAAGCGGTGGACTGCATTGTGACTGGTTGGCGCCGAAACGCGTCATAGCTCATTGACATAAAGTTAACCTTGATTTCAACTCTCCACAACGCTCTCGCCATCCATGACGCACCGCCCCTCGCCGCCAGCTTACATTTTAAATGAATTAATTACATCTGTCGTGCAGTGTTGCACTGACCGTTGTAATTTTTCCCATCCATTTACCTGGACATTTATGTCGTTTTCTCCTGTTCACTTGGTCTCTGTGTTCATCGCCACTGTTACACAGCCCACACTAGTCCGCACACGTGCCCTCGCCCTCAATTTAAAACACCGCCGCCTCCTTCCGCTTTGTGGTGATGTAAGGGTGTATTGTCACAGTAATGCACAAACTAATGTGAAAAACGTGACATGAAATTTAAAATGAATTAATAGAGGCATGCCGCGATAATTTTTTGGAATCGAGTTACTCGAGGGATCGTTTCAGCCCTGCTTTAGTTTTAGTTAGTTTAAGTTATTGGTTTGGTTTTGCTGTGATTTTTTTGTTTGTTTGTTTAGGTTTGTTCTGTGTTTTTGTTTGTTTGATTGTTTTTTGCTTTTTGTTTTGTGTTTTTAGTGTGTGTGTGGTTATATTTTATTTTATTGTTTAGTTTTAGTTATTGGTTTGGTTTAGCTTTTTTTAAATTTGTTTTTGTTTGGTCTGTGTTTTTGTTTTGTGTTTTTACTATGATAAGTTACTAAATTTATTATGATACTACTATGTGTGTTTATATTTTATTTTGTTTAGGTTTAATAATTGTTTTGATTTTACTGTGTTTAGTTTAGTTTAGTTCAGTTTAGATTCAAATATATACAACAATAATTACATATAGTTAGTTAGCTACATATTTTTAGATATAGCATGCCATTGCATCAGTGTTCAAGGTCCAGGATTGTGAATGAGGATCCATCTAGTTTGTGTCCCTGTGTGACTGATGCATCAATAATGGACTGTAATGAATATGACAAGTGTTTTATGTGCAATTCGTTCTTTAAAACTCAATTTGTCTTTTAGATGAAGATCTTTTTCTTAATTTAAACCTGCTGCACACAAATCAATACTCATATTCGAGGACAAAGCTCGATGAGTGGTTATGTGATGTTCACTTGTCAGCAGAGCTCATTTTCAGAGGCTGATTTTGAGGCATTTAATTCAGCCGGCTTTCTCTGCATTGTTCTTTAACCAAATCCATTTTTCAGGCCTCATCAGTGTCATTTCCTAACGCTAGTTTAAAAATGAAATGCGTATTGATCTTTACAGAAAAAAGGACGGTGCTGAGACCCCCCTCCCCCCTTTCTTCCACTAAAAACAGACAAAACAATTACAGGCAGACACAGCAGCTCAGCACAATCAACACTTGCTAAAAATAGAACAAATTACCATTCAGTTTAGTGTGCGTGTGTGTGTGCGCGCGCATGCATATTTATTTACATAAGCGTTTTTATTCTTATAAGTATATTGCTAACCGAGATTCATTCAATTCATTCATTAAAATCAACTCTTCCTCTTGTTTGTAGTGCAATGTAGATTTTTGTAGCAGCACTTGATCAATGGAAATGAAATTGCTCATCTAGCCAGATAGTCAATAGTCTCCAAACAGCCGGCACTAAATGTCAGGTCCCCCTTCATATTTACTGTGAATCAATGAAGACTGTGAAAGAATGATGAAGTCCAAAATGGCACGTCAGTTTATCTACAGGCAATCTGTATTGCCTTTTGCTTTTGTGTAGGAGTTATCCTTTCCCTCTGATCCCGGGTCAGGATCTGACTACTCATAGTGTATCTGTGATAGTGATGATACATTCTTTACTCTGACAAACAGAAAACCAACCTGGTCTCATAGAAAGATTTATCTCTGTGCTTTTACGTGACTTAATGCACATTTTACAGCAGTTTCAAAGAGAAATGTCATCTAAGTGGCACAAAAAACAGGTGCAATGTGTGAACCCTGGCACATTTCAATATGTTGATATGGAAGTGTTAATAAATGCATAACAGATAAAAACACGTTTGTTGATGCATTTTGTCAAACTGTAGTTACGCAGGATTCGAACCAGAGCTCTTCGCCTCTTAAGTATATATCTGTATTCTGTGAGCTACCGAACAAACCTTCTGTCTGTGAAAATGATATTATATTTGTAATGCTAAAGTCATTAGTTTACGAATAGCCCTCCTTTTTTGTGAAAAAGAATAAAAGGTGTCAGAGTTTTACTGCCTTTGGTGTTCATTTCATTGGAAACTGCAGTGATATGTACTTATTGGTACATATTTCTTATCTCACTAAACAGTCCACAAAGATACATTTATGCCATGAGACCAGGTAGAAGAAAACTGTGTAGGACAGTGTGCATTCATTTATTTAGTGCCACAAAGTATTGTTCTGCTCTTTCTTGATTTGTGAATCAAGTGACAGGCTTCTGAGTAGAATCAAAACCTTTTTTTTCTAATCTGTGATATCGGTCTGTATTGTGTCGTCATATATTTGTTTGAAAGGTCATAAAGCCAATGAAGTTTTGTTTTCGAGAGTCCATATAAAAGATTTATGGCTAACATGAAGCTTATTTTTCTTTGTCTCAAATATATAGGGCTATATTATAAGCCACAGTGCCGTTTCACACAGGTGTGATTTAATGCATGACGTCGTTAGCTGTCAGTGAGATCTGTGTCAATGGGTTCTCAATGCAGTGATGGCGTGCATCATGTGGCATTGATTCCATTATTCGTGGCATTATTCCTTTCCCATGCATCATCTGGCACACTCCCTCCCTATGCGCTGTCGACGCTGATTACGATGGTCATCGGCATGAAAATGACTAATCAATATCACAATGGTGTTGAAACATTCTCCTAGTGCTATTGGTAAACGTTTACAGGCGGGCTCTGTGCCAGCGTCGAGAGCTGGTTCAGTCTCATTCCGAGTGATTTATCTGGTGCTACATCTGATCCGATGGTGCGTTGAGGCCTGGGCACTTTAATGTGGGTGAATTGACGCTGCAGGTGATAGATAAACAGTCAATGTGCCACATGGTTCCCTCTCTGATGCTAAAAAAGTGTCTTGTCCTAATAGTAATTAAATAGTCTGCGTGAAATCAAAATTGACTGTATTTATTTTGTTAGCGTCATTGCTATTTTTTTCTGGTGAAAAATTCGCAAGTGAATTCACACAAATACATAATAAATAGTTTGCCTTTGTAACATTTAATCCAAATCTGAAAATGCTCCTCCCCTTCTCTGATGACATCAGTTTGACGGCTTGGGCAACATTCTTAACCACGCCCCTCCAATTGTTTAAGGTAATTTCTGAATAAAACCCCTACTTTACTACAGTTTACCTACTTTACACTCGTCACAATGCGGAAGTTATGCAGTAAGTTCATGTAGACCTTAAGGGATTTTATATATATTTACTGTATGTATATGTATATATATAGAGAGAGAGAGAGAGAGAGAGACAGAGACAGAGACAGAGAGAGAGAGAGGTAACATTTTGACATTATATGACCGTTAATATGGACTGCAAATAGGCTGTCTACAGTATTTGTCAGCTGAGACTCAATTTTGACACTGTTCTTGCAAATAGGATTAAACTAAATACTCACTGTACGTGTTCTGTTCTGAATAATAGCCATAATATCCATAATCCATCCCTGCTAGGGGACAGTTGTTGTATGTCTTTTCACTGAGTGTCACGTTGGTGTCTAGATAGTTATCTCCCCTATGGATTTCGAAATATCTGTAACCTTGAACAGCAATCCTGCTTTAGAGAGGTTTAAAAAGGCTCTTTTCTTTGATGAGTCTGTTTTCGGTGGTGGCTCTGAGCTCCAGCAATTTGCCCATATGTGATTCCGACAGACACTTTAGTCTGTAAAAGGACACAGTGTTTGTCATGCACCCGGCAGGAATTTTTTTGACCTGCTAATGGGCCCTTGCGCGCACTTTTGCACCTTTTCCTTTGTCACTCGGCAAAAGAGCTGTCGTCTTTTTGCAGTTGCAATGGGCAAACAAATAATGTTATTAAGGCAGCAGTGATAAAATAACAAAAAAGCGCCATGTGGTGTACGTTTTCTGAAGTCATGCCATGTCCAAGCTTGATGCAACATTACGTGTACATAACAACCAAAACACCAGAAAATAAGTCGCACGTACAATTAAAGAATGAATTGTTCATTAATTGTCATATTTCATTGAATTGGTTGATTCAGTTCACAAAACCAGCCTGACATTGTTGTTCTTGAGTCCTTCTGATTTGATCTTGAGATTTACTTATTGTTTACAGCTCACTGAATTGGAAGATTATCAGGGAGTAATAACTTACATTTTCATTTGTTTCTAATACCTTCAAAAAGCAAGACTATTTTATGATCATTTTTTGGTCGTTTTTGAAACTTGAAAACTCTAAGCCTCTGTTTATTTTAGTGTTGTACATTATTCAGAATTTATTCTTTTGTATTCCATGCAAAAAAGTCATAAGGGTTTGTAACAATATAATGACAGAAGTTTCATAATTTCTTAAAAAAAAAAAGAAAAAAACAGCCTAATAGAAATGCTGCCTTTCTATTGAAATATCACACTGGAGATTTGTCAAAATAGCATTTTGAATGAACTGCAATACTACATCGAGTCAATATCTCGACTGGCGAAATGTCTTTTGTGTAGCTGTGGGAGTATATTATTGAGTTTTAATGCATTTTTTCCTGCTCAATTTTAATAAAAGACTTCTGCTGTGAAAAAAGGGGGAAAAAACCCTGATAATTTGTTGCAGAATTTCAGCCTTCAGTGCGTCAGTTGTTCATAAACTCTGCGTTTGCTTCCAATCAGAGAAAGATAAAAGCACATGTCTATTAGAAGAACCAAACACGCATTTTAAAATCATTCCCGCAAGGTTACAGCCGCGTTGGCTTTCTGTACTTCCATCTCGCTTGTGTAATTTCTGCTCCCTTTTGTACTGTGGCAGACATCGTGAGGGTCGTATGAGGGAAGAGAAAGAGAGAAAGCTGCAAGGAGCCAGGGAAAGAAAAGTGTGCTGAGTTTCTCTTCCTCTATTTTCTGCTCCGCTGCGCCTGAGTGACCTGTGGCCCATGTCTGGGCAGTAGAAGTGTTCATATAGCCCAGGCTTCTTTCTCTCCATGGGTGTAAAGGGTCAGACCACCTGCCGTCAGTGGGACGAACTCCCTGCTGATGCAGCCGCTCACTCGGCTCTGTTTTTGCAGGTTATCTCAACACTGGATAGCTGGGAGCGATGACCAAAAACGTATATATCATGGTTTGAGAAATTACCTTAGTTTCCTTTAAATAATCAAGTGTGGTAAATGTGTTTATGATTACAAAAATACATGTAATTAATGTAATACTGTCTGTACCAGTTTGTATATTAAGCAGCATAATGAACTGTTTTGTACAAATAACTGGAAGATACTAACACCTGAAGCCTTCCGCTTGTAAGGGAAAAAGGTTATGTTCACTGTTATGTTAAAAAGAATGTCTGTCACAATATCTGAAAATCAGTCCAATTATAAGGAAGTCATTTAATCAGCGAATTCAGTCAGTCAGTGATAGTGAATCAGTAACTGAATCAGATTCAGTGTTTCATTGAGTCAGTTTTTCAGTAAATAAGTGAGTGATTCATTCATTAATTGTGTCAGTCATTCAATTAATAATTCAGAGAGTCAGTCAGTAAGTGAGTTTTTCAATGTGTCAGTTAGTTGTTCAATGAGTGAGTATGTAGGTGAGTAAGCGAGTGAGTGATTCATTCAGTGAGTCAGTCATTTAAAGAATGATTTAGTCAGTCAGTCAGTAACTCAGAATCAGTGTTCAGTGAGTCAGTCAGTGTGCGTGAGTGAATCATTCATTGAGTCAGTCATTCAGTGAATGAATCACTTAGTCAGTGGGTAATTCAATGATTTAGAGTCAGTGTTTCATTGAGTCACTGCAGAATGATTCATTCATTTATTGAGCCAGTCAGTCATTCAGTAAATGAGTCTGAATGAATTAGTTTCATATTAGAGTGATTCATTGAGTCAGTCATGAAAAAGTGAGTCACTTAATCAGTGACTGAGTCAGAATCAGTGAATCAAAGGCAGGGCTTTGACTGATCAAAGGGTCAGTGTCAGTCCTTCATTGACTCATAGCTGCAGACATATTTTCTAGAATTTGCACGGCGTGAGATATGTTCACCTTTATGGAGACATCTAGTCATGTTTGTATAAGGATGTTATTATCACACCGCAGAAAAGGTAGCCAAGAGAATAATAAACAGACAAGAGCTTGTTATGACAGATGAGCTATGGCTCTCTAAGGGCGTCCTCACTATATAGTGTCGGCATAAAATAGCTTCTCTTTGATGTGACAATAGTTACGGGTGACAGAATGATCCATTCAATGAGGAAATTTGTCTGTTTGTCTGAATACACTAATCACAGACCTTGGATATTGATGAAAGGGAGTCTGGGACTATGTTGCTGATGATATCTCACACACTTCTGTATGGTGGACAGCCATCTCTTGTCACGTGGACGTATAAAGTTCCTTAAGTGCTCTCAATGTTTGTGCATATATATCTGTGTCTTCCAATGCAGTTGGTTTTCTTTTTAATTTACCATCTTTACCTCGGTCTACATGCACTGAGCCTCTCTTGTGTTCCCGTGAGCGAAGCATGTTTGTGGCTCTAGTGCCCCATCATCTCGCCTGAGCAGTTCCTCTAATCTCAGGGGTGGTAATCGAGTTTTTTGGAGGGAGAGGAAATTGCTTTTACCTCACGCAGATGAAGGATTCGATAATACAGAGGATTCATTCTCCACAACTCGCCTTTGAGCCCCATGACGTCCACGTAACAGCTCAGAAACACAGGAAGCACGCAACACAGTGATTACTCAGACACTTGTATGCATGCGGCATCAGTGCTGGAAATGAAAAGTTGCAGAAAGAAAGAAAGACCTACCCAAAATGCAAAAACCTACCCAAAATGCAAACATTACTACAGTTATTGTAGGTTGGAGCGTTTTTTGTGTAATTACTAAGGTGTTCTGGCTCGTTGCTGGGCAGGTTTGGTCCAGAACCAAATAAATCCATGTGCTTGTGAATTTGTAGGGGTGCTCTAGTATTTCAAGGGCAAACGTGTAGGCAGTGACACTTAAGCACTGTCGGTACAAAAATAGCACCATTGAGACAATGAACAAGTGTGAGTAGGAGCTTGAATTGGTAATGCAGTGTTTAATTTACATTCAGTGATATAAAGACTTTGCTTAATTATGCAAAAGCATTTAAATACGTTATATGGTGCAGATATCTGTGTGTGCAAAACTATGAAAGTGAACAAGAGGAGGAATGAGCGAATGTTTCGTCTCTTTCGTAACTGACATATAGTGGATAACAAATTGAAAAAAGTTATTGCGACCCTGTATCTCACATTATACTTCAAAAATCATCCTAGGAAATATGTATCATTATAATTAATGTTAAAAGTAGCACCAATAATAATAACAGCCCCAACCTAAGAAACCTAAGACAACCTAACAAACCTAAGAAAGAGTAACAATGACTTGCTATTCTCTGCAGCAGAAAAAAAAAAAAAAACCTTCTACACAGTAATTTTTGCCTATAACAGAGAATTAGCTTTTATCAGCTTTGTGCTACTTTGTAATCATCCCAGCGATGTGATTGAAGACCCGCAGTACCTCCGGAAGACCTTGTTCCCTCATTTCATTTTACACCATTTTTCCTAAACCAGGCTCTTTGGTACAAATTGAACTTAGAGATAAGAAAGCCTTGGTCAGCCGTGTAGACCTGAGGTTAATCCACTACCGGGCCTATTTGGCGAACCTCATTCAGCAAGTTTGTGAGTGTCACGCAGACTTCATAAATCGCCTTCACCTCAGGTTTAATGGTTTCACAGCTTCTGCTCCATGTAAGATACCTGGTTTCCCCTCGCTGGTGTCAGTGTCCAGACGGTTTGTGTTGTCCCGTGAGGCTTGTCAGCCCATAACAGGATGCAGTGTAAAGGCTCTTCTGACCGCGTCTCACTTGGGTGACCGTCTGCCTGCTCGTTTTGCTTTCAAAGCTCCAGATTCCCATAGAGACATCTCAGGCTGTCAGGTTACAGCACACGGGTCTCTCCGCTGCACATGTATGTCCTTCCTTTGTGAACACACACTTCCAATACCTGCGTGTCAAATCCAAACACCATGACAGTGAGCTTGACAGTTGGAGCTTGTTCTTGTCATAGCCTGAAATAGTGAGAAATGACGTGTTTTACACCGGTCTGTTTTAAGTGACCAGCCTATGTTTTATTATTATTATTATTCATTTTTTTTGGGGGGGACATCTGATATCCAGTGATTATCATCGACTTGACTACAGAGACCGTCTCTGCATTTGATAAATAAAGTTTAATTCTCGTCATTATACATTACCATTACTCAGTATTGTATTGTATAAATAAAAGTGACTTGACTTTTAAGTTCTTTTTTTAAGTTGTAGAACATGGTGTTAGCGACACAAGGGTCATGGGTTCAGTTCCCAAGGATGAAATGTTTATCCTGAATGGATGGCTTTATGGAGGTATTGTTTCAATTTATGGTATCAAATTGATACGGTCGATTTTAACATACTGTAAAAATGCAGAATATAGATATTTATTTTTAGTAAAATATTTTACTATGTTTTTAACATTTATGTGACTCCGCTTCAGAGTTAGAAAAAAATAAATACATTTGTACTTTGTATTAATAATGAAGATGGCCTTCAAATGCAGATTGCATTGTAATATAATATAAAATAATATAATTATGTTGATAATATATTGATTATATAATAAGAATTTATAATATTCTACACTGATTTGGGTGGGAAAAAAATACCCATTTTCCGAAAATGGAGGGCCAAATTACTCAAAATTAAATAATGAAATAAATGTTAAAATATATGAAAAC
>JAUCMT010000002.1:7886420-7905021 GCA_032357475.1 Enteromius thamalakanensis | reverse complement strand
CGTAACTCCAGCACGAACGTAAAACTACGATTCGATTAGATGCATCTTTTCGTGCTGGATTCACGAAAGTCGAGTAAAAATCGTTACAGTACCACGCAAACAAAACGTGCGACTGGGCTGCACTTTCACGTCGTTTCAAACCCATAAGGCTTTCAGTCATCTTTGGAATACAAATGAAAATATTTTTTATTGGACAGTCAAGGCTATCAACATCAAAAGTCATCAAAGTCACAAATTATTTAGCAAACAAAAAAGACTGATTTAAATTATTTTACTTTTCATTTCCATAGCACAGAACACATCATATATTTATGTGAAGCAAAGTTGATTCTTTTATACTTCTATTCATTTACGGGACATTCTCAAAATAAATGATTTAAAAAAAAAAAAAAAGCATCCCAGTTTGTACCATCAGTGATGTTATCAATGCGATACTTTCATACTAGATTGTGGTTGGCCATCTTTGTTTGCAGTCACTGCATACTGAATAGTAATGGAATGCAAATATCAAAAGTTATTTGGTATTATGTAAATCTCAGCATTGCAAGTTTAGTCTCAACTCATTCAGTTACTGTACAAAAACAAATGTTTATTTTATCTACATTATATTCTTTTTCCTTTATAATCACTAACCCTGCCTTCTCTCTCTCTTCTTTCTAGGTGGGTACAGACTGAATGACACATGATGAAGCATCATAGGGTAATCTGTAGTGATTTGTTCCTTCTTTTCTTCCACTATTGGTCATTCAGTCGTGCAGTGAGAGTGTGGGAAAAAGGAACTATTGTGATGATAACCTGTATTTTTCTACTTAACAGTTTGTAGTGCTTAATGTCATTTGATAGTTGCTGTGCCAGTACATAATGCCATCATTTTCAAGGTTTGTGTGTGTGCGTATTTTATGTTCAGAGTAGTCAAAGGGCTTTTTTTGTTTTGAACCCTGTGTTTAGTGAATTGTGTGCTGGTGTGTACAAGACTGTCTTGGCGAACACATGTGTGTGGCAAAGCTCTAGCTAAGAGGTCCTTCCTGTGAAACTCTGGCCATAATGAATCTTTGACACAGATAAACCTTATCAGTCCACTGTCTTATTGCAGTGACCTTTCTCCTGACCCTTCCCTGTGTCTCTATTAAGAAAGAAAAAACCTTTTTCTCGAAGCCTTCCTCCGCCAACACTGCGTTAAACAAAAAACCCGGACCCGGCGAGTATTTTGTTTTCAAGTATTGTATAGAGACATATCACTTCCTGTGAGAGTTATAACTGTGAAGTCACACTTCTGAGTGTATTTTTCTGTGCTGTTAGCGTTATAAAATGCCATGATTAGAATAAAACACTGCCAAATGGCCAGATGCAATGCTTTGTGTCTTTTAAAAGTTGTCCCTGCAGGAGGTAGCAAAAGAAAAGGAAGTAGGAAACTAAGAGTGACTGGTGTGAAATGACTGTTAATGAAGTTCAACATCACAGAAAAGAGTTCCTTCCAGAAAGCGAAAACAAAAAGCTGATCTGGCCAGATTCCTGCACAGTCAGGCTCATGGACTTTTAATCCTTGCAGAAAAAAAAAAAAAAATGCACACACACGTTAGCAACCTTTGAAGTATCTAAAACAAAATTTTGGCAGAATGTCCAAAAAACATATACATATCCATGTCGATAGTGTAGCCATGGTTGAAGGACAGCTCAAACATAAGTCACTACCCCGATTTCCATCCAACGTTTTGTCGCATAAAACATTGCGAATAAGCACTGTTTCCATCTGACGAGTTAAAGAGAACAAAAACATCACTTCCTGGCAAACCGGCTATAAATATCGCTAAGAAAAGTGGGAGAAGCCGTTGAATGTAATCATTTTCATATATAATAAATGACTTGAGCGAGCAGATGAAACACATTGAATGCGGTCATTGCTTTCGTGGATGCCTGCTGTTTGGGAACGCATATGTGTAGCAGTTCTGGGATGCTTTAATACAGAAATACTTTGGCAGATTCTGCTCAGGCATTTCAGTATGACCATAACAACATTTCAGATCGCTCTGCTGGTTAATCAGATTATGCCGTCCCATTGCTCTAAGACACAGGACTTGACACAGAAAGACACAGAAAATGCGGGTTGAGGATTAATTTCCATCTCCCACAATTCACATTGACCTTTTTTTCACACAAAACAAAAACTACCTCAAGGTAGTGAAGACATTTTGTTGCAAATTAAGGGATTTTTTTTATTCACATAATTTGCAATTTCTGATCTGATACCTCGCATTAAAACGGGATGGAAACAAACAGTATCCACTTTCAAAACAAGAGGCTTTCTTTTGGTAAATGAGGGAAATTAATGTTAAAGTGTTAGCTCTCCCAAAAATGAAACGTCTGTCATTTATAGTATTACTCAGCCTCATTGCAAACCCGTAAACCCTCAGTACATCTTCGTAATACAATACAAAAAAAGATAGCTTTCAGACCTTGCATATACAGCAGCACACCTGCAATGTTCCCAGGTCCAGACCCAGGCCGCATCAGGGGTTCAACTGTAATTTTGCGAAGCTATGAGAAAAAAAAAAGTATTCTCCTTGCTTCGTAAAATTGTTGAACCACTGATGTCACATGGACTATTTAACCGATGTCCTTACTATGTTTCTGGACTTTGATCATGGTAGTAGTGTGACAAGTAGCCTTATTGTCTTTGGCTGGGTCAGACAGCTCTTGGATTTTATAAAAAATGTGACCACTTATTTTTTATTTTAAGCTATTAGGTTTTGTGAGTAGTTTTTAACTCCCAACAGCATCTTCTAAATGTTCTTACATTGGGACATATTCACGAAGTAAGCAGTTCCAAATTGCACCTAACAAATAATATCTAAACTACTGATTTTTAGCAAACAGTTCTTGAAAGAAGCTTCCTTTTCAAGGTTCATTATGTGTTAAGGGTTCTTCATTGAACCAAAGGACCCTGATTTTTAATCGTGCAACAGATATTTCCAGTGAGCTCTTGAGGCCTGAACTTTTCTGTTTTTCGTTTTCTAAATCGGTGTGAGTTGGTATGCTTGGGGTTTGGATTGCATTTCTTTTCCACCAACTCTCCCCAACCACACAGAGCTAATTTGGGGTGGGGGCCTGCGATGACATGGCCGTCTGAACGCCAGTTTCACTCTCTTCTCCTCCCATGACCACACTCTAAATGCAGGGTGCCCTTGCTCCAGTGTAACTCACATTACCCCGAACCGAAGCCCCTTCCAGGGATTTGTTGTGGGCTCTAGAGCTGTTTGAAAACCCGCAGCCATAAGCTTTCATTCCTCTGGAACTGATCAGGCGTGCCTCTGGACTGCCTCAATCTCAGATGAAAAGAACAACTTGATCCTCATCCGGGTATTTGCCGCTCAATTTTTTAGGGGGCTTGAGGTTGCTGTCCACCGTGAGGTACAGTACAGGAGGTCCAGAAAGGGTGTGTGTGTGTGTGTGTGTTTGCCCTTGTGGCTTCATTAGAGTGCAGACCTGTTTCTGGGGAGTGATGGATGAGCGGACAGAGGGTGCAACAAGGCATACTCAAACCCCCTCACACACAAGTCTCTTTCCCTCCTCCACTACATACTTTCACAACTGTCAACTTTCAGTTGGTGCTGTAGTTTGAGTTAATTGACATTTGTTTTGGAACAGAATCGCGGAGGTCCGCGGTTCACACGAAAAACGTGCATTTGTGTTTGTACAGGCATTTAGTATGGCGCTTGTGGGCGTAGGGTCACTGGTCATACTCTGACAGAGCGGTTGCTGTGGTTTATTTTCCTTTTATGCTTGAAATCAGTCTAGATATAGTAATGTGTCGCTGTCTCTGTTTTGCAGAGGGTATGTTTAGACGCTTAAAATATCCCTACAATATCATTTGAGCTCAAATGTATCCAACTGTCCATCTTGTACCCATCATCTAGCCAACCATCCATTAGGAAAGCTAGTGTAAGAAACATTTAGTGTAACAAACCAAAAAGCCAAATGTGCTCAAGATACGAAGCCTTGGTGCTCATATACAAGTTTGAATTTGGTCTCATCAAAAGTTTGGAGTTTTAATCTTTTTTGCACAATTATATAGCAACAAGAGTATTGTTGTGACTTGAATACAACTATATGTTAATATAAGGTGAATTTAGTAGTGCAGAATCTACCTACCCTTAAATGTTTACATTTTTAAATGAGCCTTTAAGATTCAGAGTTTGTTCATCAGTAGCTTGTTAAAAAGCGTAGAAGTAACATTGCATTGGTTGTTAGGCACCGTTGCTACCATGTCAGAAATTTCATAAATGCCCTTTCTGAGCAGCTGATTGCATCGGCACTGACCTGCGTAATATCATTTGATGAAAGAGGTGATAAAGGTCCCTATCAATCTGCTGTCCAAGTTATGATCCACCTTCTGTCATTTCTGTGCGCCTTTGTTTAATATGGTTGATGCCATTGTCTGATTGACCTTGCTGATGCAGACAGGGCTCAAATCGGACACGTAATTGCAGTGCGTAATTGTTCGAGCCCTCTCCGTTTTATCGTGCTGAATGGCACAGCTTTGACTCTGTTAGTGCTTGCTAATTAGCACCGAGCAAAGGGCATGAATCAGGCTGTTAATCAGAATTAAAGACTTGATCAATGTTGTCCACAGAGGCAGAGGGCTTCCTTGTAAGTTTGCCCCCCTCTGTGACTTGTGTGCTTTTGGGTAATTTGTTACTCACTGGTTTAAAGTCTAAAAAACAATGTTTATTTAATGCTCTGCTAGAAATTGGCTGAAATACTTACGCGCTGCCTGCTGCATACTACAATGTACGCAATTAACACTGCACGCAATCAAAATTGTACGTGAAGAAGTGTGGATTGAATAGTGGTAAATATTTCTAATGGTTGCCGCATTAATGGAACAGTTTATTGAACCTTTATAAAGTAGAAGTCATAGTTTCGTCACACAGTTAGCTACGTGCGCATAGTGGTTTGAACAAGTGCTCGTAGGAGTTTTTAAATAGATAATCTCCATTATGTGGCTCTAATCCTCTCAGGGAAATCTCTGCTTTTTCTGACTCTGATCAGCTCGGATTCATGGCTCCAAATGCCGTTTGCCTCGTAAAGGATACCGTGGTGCTCTTTTTTTTAAACAATAGGCTTTTCTCTAGCAGCACAGGCTGATGAAACGGCTGGGGAGAAATATTGTTTTCTCTCTCATTGATGAGCACAAGTATTTTGCGCTTCAATAAAGCCTCCAGTCGACTCCGAGGAGTGAAAATATAAGGCTCCTTTTCTCTGGATTTTCCTTGACTTTTATATGTTAGCCATATTTTTGCAGCATTTTTCTTTTTGTTTCTGAATCAATATCTTGGTATCTCATCTGCTGGGTAAACAGTAAACAGGCTCACATCCTTGCTGCTCTGGAAGAGGAGTGTTCAATCTGCTGGAGGTGACAGTGTACAGTAATGAAGTATGTTTGACAGAGCAGCTAGCTTCTGTGCACACATACACACACACATAGGGACTGTAAGCTGTAGCTGGGTCCAAAAGTAGTGCTCCAGAAGCGAATACATTTGTTTTTGGTGAGATAATAAAATTGAGTTACTTGTGTTGTGCCTGTAACTTTGTTAGGAACGGCAGTATAAAGTTTAAGTCGAATTGTAAGCATCAATTTAAAACAAAGATTTAATGTAAATGCAATGTGATGCAAAATATCTGTCGCACCATGTTCACTGTCTTCTATCTTGTAGGATATATATATATATATATATATATATATATATATAGTATATATATATACTGTATATTGTGCAACATTATTTTTTACATGTTTTACTGCACGTTTCACAACAGTTTCAAATGAAATGTGGCATAAAACACAGGTTCAATGTGTGACCCCTGACCCCTGGTTTTTATTGCATTGATATAGGCATGTATGCAGCAGTTCAGAATTGAAATATCCGTGTGGACTGTTTGCTAAAAGTTAATACTCTATTGTGTTGGAAATATGCCCTAAATCGACCAAATGCAAACTGATATAAAAACACATTTGTTGATGCAACCATGCTATTTCAACTTCCTTTTACACCGATTTGAACTGTTTTGTCGAATCGAAGCTCCTCGCCTCTCAAGTACATCTCTGTACTCTGTGAGCTACTGAACAAACCTACCGTCTCTGAAAACCCATAGATATGAAGCTGAATATTTGTGATGCTAATGTTCAAAAGCATCAGTTTTCAAATATTCATGCATATTAAAATTGTTCCGAAGCCATAACATTAAGTAAAAATTTCGTTTTACTGCCTCTAGTGGTCAGTTCTTTTGAAACTGCAGTGATATGTACTTGTTGGTACATATAGTATTTTGTGTCTTGCTAAAAAGTGCACCCAGGTATGTTTTTGCCATTAAACTAGGTATATATAATTATACATATTCAATAAAGCCTATTTTTTGTTATTCTTTTATTATTTAAATGTAGCTCATTAGCGAGTATAGGGAAAGTGAATTTAGGACTCTTGCTGTGGCCCACACTAAAAGGATCATTTTAAAGCACTCGATCACCACACAATAAACTGCGCCGCTATTCTCACAGCAGATCCATGAGCGCTTAGTCTATTACGGCGTTCCAGCTCATCTCCCTCAGTCCAAACACACACGGCAGTGTGTAGCAGCACACCTAATCTACAAGGAGAGATGGGAATGCACTCTTCTCTAGGAATGTACTGCATTACGCTTGCCTTATTCTCCACCTTCAGAGATAAAATTGCAAAGCATGCAGTAACCAATACTGAGCAAACAAGCATGAAAAGAGTTTTTTAGGTTAGAATCACAGAGTGCGTCTTTTCTCTCTTTTTTATTGATTAATATTGCATACATATTGGCTTATTTGTGTAAATATAAATATTGATAATACTGACACATTCCCACTCAAAGACATTGTTTATGGTCAGACTGGACACTTAATGAAGTTAAAATGTGGTTAGAATTAGAAAAAGTTAGAATTCTCATTCTTCTAAAATACTAAAGATCATTTCCTTGCAGAGACCTTGGCTAGACAGGGCCACACGCGGCGTATGATGTCATTCCGTTTGCCCTTAGGGCAGTAGCAGAGACCCTCAGATAGAGGTCAGCGTGTCCTATATTCTCTCTATCTCAGAGACAAATAACGGCGATTATGGTGGAACACACGCTGCACATGGTTTCATAAAGGGGCCACGGTCTCCAGCGACTTAACTAGTAGTTCAAATGAGATTCAAATCCCGAGCTCAAAATGCCACATCGCATACAGATAACCAGCAGTGCATGTGCGTGTATTTATATCTTTCTTAAACTCAAGAACAAATAAAACCACAGTCTCGGGTAGTGGGAGTGAAAACATTCAGTGGCTAGAGCTGGCACGGTTACTGTGCTTCTATATTGCATTAATATGTCCTTTGCTTCGTCTTTAAAGAGACCCAGATGTGAAACAGATGGAAATATAATGAAGATCAAAGCGAGTGTGGTTGAAGGATATGGCGTAGCCGGGGTGGGAGGGGGTCGTTTGTTTTGGAGAGAGGGCGCTCGCCGCCTGAAATGTGGCAGTGTGTGCTCTAGTGGCGTTCTTTATTAGTTCCCGCTGCAGTTCCACGCCAGATGGGTGAAATTGACCACAACTTTCACATTTCAGCAGGATATTTTTAGCTGATGGTGTTAAGAGTGGATTTTTCCTTCATACGTAAACTTTCCCTTCCGTGTGTGCATGCTTTTTCTGGTTTTAAACTGTAGTTAAAAACAATGACATCGAAATGGTACTGCACTCGTCAAATGATGTCATCTTGTAAATGTTAATTAATATTAAAGTACCTCCAAGTTGCTTACTTTCTAACATTCCAGCTAATTGAATCGTTTTAAAATTATATATCATGCTTATGAATATGAAATAACATTTCACTTATTGAACTACTAAATACATTTTTTTTAATATATATATATATATAGTTTTTTGTAAAATTAACAGTAAGAAACCTATCAATATACTGTATGTTATATATAATAATATTTCTAAAATATATGCGTAAAGTTGGAGTCAGTAAGATTTTTTTTAATAAATTAATATCTTTGCCTCATAGGATGTATTAAATTGATCAAAAGGGACAGTAAGGCTTTTACTGTTGCATAAAATATATATATTTGCAGTGTTCTAAAAATTTTTTTATCAAAAAAATTCTGGGGCAAAAGTTTATTGCGAAAATATTCAATTGGTCTTCAGCTGGTATAAGCTGGTCCTTTGTTGGTCATGGAGCTGGTTAAAGCTGGTACTTAAACCACCTCAGGACCAACTAAGGACCACGGTAAACAAGCTCAAATCATCTTAAACCAACTCATAAGCAGCTAAGAACCAGCTTAAACCAAAACATGACAAACTAAGGACCATCTTAAACCAGCTCAAACCATCTTAAGCAAGCTTTTGACCAACCAAGGACCTACTTAAACCGGCTCATGACCAGCTTAAACCAAAACACGACCAACTAAGGACCATCTTAAACTAGCTTTAACCAAAACACGACCAACTAAGGACCATCTTAAACTAGATTAAACCGAAACACGACCAACTAAGGACCAGCTCAAACTAGATTAAACCAAAACACGACCAACTAAGGACCAGCTTAAACTAGCTTAAACCAAAACATGACCAACTAAGGACCATCTTAAACTAGCTTAAACCAAAACACGACTAACTAAGGACCATCTCAAACTAGCTTAGACCAAAACATGACCAATTAAGGACCAGCTTAAACCAGTTCATGACCAACCAAGAACCAATTTAAACCAGCTCAAACCAGTTTAAACCAAAACATGACCAACTAAGGACCATCTTTAACTAGCTTAAACCAAAACACGACCAACTAAGGACCATCTTAAACTAGCTTAAACCAAAACACGACCAACTAAGGACCAGCTCAAACCAGCTGCCATGCTTTAATACTTACCTAACCAGCAGGGAAGAATGATCTTGTACAAAGACAAAATAATTTTTTGCTCTAAAGCTCGTATGTATGTTTTTTTCAGAGAGACAGCCATTTCACTTGTCCGCATTGCACTATGGGAAAGGCTGCCACTGCCCTTTAGCTGATCGATAAAGCGGAATCTAGTCAGGAGGAATAACCATCAGCCAGAAGGAAATTGTGAGGCAGTGTGGAAAGTCACAGACTAAAAGGTTGCATCAGACATACGATTCAAGCTGTTTTATTTTGTATTGGACATTTAAATCCCAGCTGTTTCCTGATCATTGACTGGGACGCATTAAAAGTGCTCAAACTAATTTAGTCGAGGTCCATCGGGTACCGGCAGGAGGTTGTTTCATGGTTTCCTCTATTTATAAAAGCTTCTGGTTGTCCTGACGGAAGTTTGTTATGAACTCTTTCCATCAAGAGTTCTGCCTTTCAAAAAGTTCTGCCAGCATTTCTTGTACCTTGAGGGAAAGCTGTGGCTCGTGCTAATTTTCTGCTCTGGGTGCGTTTTGGCTGCGGTGACAGGCGACACGTAGCACCTTCATGGCTCAATAGAGAGAATTGGGAATCCATCTGTGAGTGAACATTAACTTGAGCAGCATCCCACAACCCTCCAACCAGACCGGGGTCATTGCCGCCAGGGACACAAATTCAAGGACATTCACATCCGAGAACTTTTCAGTAGACAGAACTGGGTTGGATACTAATGCATAATCATCTAATTAAGGGGCTTGTACAGATTGATGTTTGATTGAAGTCGGATAAATATTTGAAATGTTGATTTCTTGAAGCATAATGCGATATTATTTTTTCCGTTTCAGTGAAGCCGGGAGGGAGTTGACGAGCCTAATGAGTTAACAAGCAGACAGAGAGAGTTGTTAATGGTAATCAGATGGATGAAGGATTTGATTAGCCTTCATTAGTGGACTGGGATTGTGATAACCACAGTCTCTGGAGAAAGAAATAGGCTTCCAGATGGAGGTCAAAGTTCAATTTGATCAGGGCTGGGTTGTGCTAGCTCATGCCAGATGAGTTCTACTTAGTTATTTTTGAAGTATTACTAAAAGAAAAGGTGACACAAAGTTTTATGTGAGAGCCGGTGTGAAAATATGTGAATATCTTTCAGAAGAGAGAGAGAGAGAGAGAGAATAACTTGTGGTTTGCTAAGAGGGAAACCTTGTCCACTTGTGTCCTTGTGTCGTGACTATTCCTGTGTCCTGTGTCTGAGTACATACAACTCACTGATTGTCACCGCACAAGGATGGCGGCAAACACACAACACTGTTCTGCCATTTGCTGCAGTTCATCAGTCGGTTTCTGAAAGGTGAGTTTGGGACATGAGTATCAGGTCAGCGTGAGAAAAAGTTCAAAGATAGAGCTGGAGTTAGTTGGAAGACTTTATACAAGCAGTTACAGTAAGACTTTAAAATGTGTTTATACATGTTGTTTCCTGTAGCAAAGTGTGAGTAGTATTATTTGCAGCTGTAGTCTGTTATAAGTGCTTATAGTATAATACAGTAAAGTAGGAAAACTGTTTTTGGTACTTTTTTTGCAACAATAATGTGAGTGCACTTTTACTTTAGTTACTTTTGCAAGTTTTGACAACTTTTAGCAACTTTTGCATGCTATTTTTATTTATATTACTTCTATATTTGCCTATTGAGGATTTGTTTTAATATACTTTAACAATATTTTAATACAATACCTATATTAAATACAGTTTACAATGCAAAAATTGGCATCAGTACAGTTTATATTATCATTATTATTATTATTATTATTTAGTGCAGTCATATGATTAGTAATGATTAACAGCATTGAAAATATTTTTGACATAAATAATATATATATTTATTATTTATTAATATGCAATAATGTTTGTGAGTGTGACTTCTGTGCTTTCATTAACATAACTATTATTATTATTATTATTATTATTATTATTATTAGTGTGGTCAAACAGATGATCATACACATGGTGTACAACTGTCTGTTATAGTAATGGTTTGACAGCCCTAATACAGTATATTATATTATTAATACTTTTATATTGTATCAATAATACTTTCATTCATAAAGAATGCATTATATCAATCATAAAATGACAATAATGACATTTAAAATGCTGTTATTCTATTCATCAAAACTATTTAATAAAATATGAAATATTTACAGCTGTTTTCAGGTGTGATCATATTAAATAATAGATTTTATTTTATTTTTAAGTGCCACAATTTAGCATTTTAATGATTTCAGAAGGATGTCTTGAAACCAAATACTGGAGTAATGATGCGTTACCATAGGAATAAATGGCCTTTATAGGGAAAAAAAAATATTTTAAATATAACATTTAAATACTTAACGGTAACTCGTTTTTTGTGTTTATGATAAATAATTATATATATCCTGAGAGTGTGTATGACTTAAAAATCTTACCAAACCCAAGCCTTCGAACTGTTGTTTACGTATACATACAAAATACAAATATTCAGTTGAAAGAGTTTAAAAATTTTCGGACATCACGACTTGTTGATCTACTTTTACAGTTTTGTAGCTACATTGCAATTGCAGATGTTCGTGGTTCAAATGTGGGTAGTTCCTTTGTGCCATAAACCTAGTCAAACCCTAATCCACCAAAACCAGTATAAACAAAGAGAAGTTTAGTCGTTTTTGAGGCAATAAAAATGGCTGATCCTCTGTGTTTGTACATGCATCTGTGTGTCTTCGTTCCGTGCTGACAAACAAATCTGAATGCTAATGTAGCGTCAGTGTATGCATTATGCTAGTCTGACTCTACGCCTCATGATCGAATCTTTCAGCCGCAGTGATGGATGGACTCTCTGTGTTTGTGTGTGCGCGGATCCATGTTTGGCAATTTCTCGCATGTCTCTCTGAGAGACAAAGGGCAGAGGATGTTTGTGGAAGTAACCCATGAAGACAGTGGAGCAGAAGTTGCATTCAGCCCTGTCCTCGCTGCTCTGTTAACATGTCCGCTGTCTCACTGTGGCAGCTAACATGCATTTGTGCTCCTGGCTCTGAGTGACAGTGCAGTTACAGTGTGCTGGAAGAGGGTTATTCACACTCTCCGCCTGGAACTGATTGTCTTTTTCTGCCCTGCCGCGTCCCACACCTCTTCACTCCTTACGGACACATGTGGTCTTGTGTGTCTTGATTTATATACTTACTGTTTCTTTTTTTTTATTTGTATATCAGTCTCACTTGTGTTTTTTGAAAAACTTACTTTTATTGCATTGTTTTTTTTGTTTTTTTTTTGTTCTTTTCATTTATTTATATGTCTGTGTATTTATATTTATTTATATGCAAACTGCAATATACTGCATTAGCAGTGTTTTATATATTAGTTTATAAATAAAATATTTTGTAATATGTATTTATTTATAATAATAATAATAATAATAATAATAATAATAATAATAATAATAATAATAATAATAATGGCAATGATGATTATTATTATTATTATTATTATCATTTATATTTTAATTTTGGACACCGATTCCATTGGGACATTTTTGTAATAATAATACGAAAATTATTTTTATGCAGTTTTTATTATATTTGCATATATATTTTTGTATTTATATTCATACATATTTAAATAAATATAAATGTAAAACTTAATAAATGTCATTAAAATAATTGTTTTTTTTAACAAAAAATAGATTTATATTTTTTAGGGAGAAAACACACACACACACACACACACACACACAAATAAATAAATAAAATAATACAATTGATATATAATATTATGATATTTATTGTTGTACATAAATATTTTTATATATTAAATTATTTAATATAATATAGGTGGTGATAGCATCATTAGCGTGTGTTTTTCTTTTTAAGTATTTATTTGATATTTATTAATATTTAATAGCAATAATGCAAACTTTGGGAAAACAGACAAACACATATGAAGCAACATTACCCTTTTGAAGACGCTGCTAATACATCATATCTTTATTTAAAGTAAATAAAATAAACACACTTATTTAAATAAAAAGCTAAATGAAACACAACACAACACACAAAACAACACTATGTAAATGAAATGACAATATACCAATGATTCTTTTTTCTTCACCCCCTCCTGACATTTTGAAGACGGTTTTGTGTATTTACCTTGAAACAGTTCAGAATTGTTGCATTTCATCTTTTTTTCAAGGCTCTATTCTGTTCAGTTCAGACTGGCATTTAACATCAGTTTGCTGACCTTGAAGTACTTGAAAGACATGGAACCCGGCTCCTCTGGTTTGGCTCTCGAGAATCAAGAGCTAATCTTTTTTTAACAAACATCAGCGAGGCGGACTCTCATGGTTCAGTAATCCTGATTGAGTTCCAATAAAGGATTGATGCTCACTTCAGCGAGTATGAATCAGTGGTGGGTGTGCGGGGCGTATGAGGGGTGATGCTTTGTGCGTGGAGTGTTGATTCATTGTTGACCGTGTGTCTCGTGAGATGGCTGGTGATTTGTCAACAGGCTGAGAGCGTTTATTACTCCCCTGCAGGGAAAGAGGGTTGTGGGCCAGAGAAACCCACCAAAACAGGGGAGAAGGAGAAAGATACAACTTGTAACAACCTAACTGTAGCCTCTATCATAAGTTTACATTTCTGTTTGTTTGTTTTTAGTCAGGATTTATTAAGTTATTCAAAAATCGAAGTTAAAATCTTAGTTAGAATATATTTATTGAATATATGATTATAGACTCTGTTTCAATATTTTGTAGAGTAATGCAACAAAATATATAGCTTAATAAAATTCATGATTTAGAAAATCTTAAAACAAAGAAAGTAAAAAAGTTAGTCAGAAATACTGTGCTGATCCATTATTTCCGCTTCATATTCTAAGAGCAATTTTTTTCTTTTCGGAGCGTCAGAGGAATTTGTGATCAAACACATTTATCATAAAGTAACTAATCCAAATTTGATTCTCTGGGCCCTTGCGGTTCCTCAGCTCAAGTTCATCCCAGGCCAACACAGGCTTACATTTTCTACTCAGAATACGAGGTTGACTCGGGTTGAAAATTTCAACATGAAAACGTTCGTCTTTTCAACCCCCTGGTGGCTTCAGGCAGAGAAAGCCAGTGTGAAAATGCCCGAAATGATGACAAGCAGAGCGAGAGGGCCGAGGAAAGCAGGGAATTGGCTGGCCTCTTCTCACTTCCACCGCTGGACTTGATGGATCTGGTGCTGCGGATGATATAACTAATACTAATCTGGCTTTGTCCGGATGCCGTCTGCCTGGCCCTTTGAAATTGGATTTGTCAGAGGGTTTATTTTTCTTTTTCGCCTCTCATACCTTCACTTTGTCATTTGGACTCTGCCTAGCTGTTATTTATTTATTTATTCTTGTTGCTTAAGTTTTAATCAAATATTTGTATAATTCTATTATATATTATTGTTTGTTAACCTTTTTTTAATTAACTTTTTTCTTAATGTATTTATTTATATGCCATTTATTATATGTTTTATTTTATATATACATACAGTTGCATAAGTATTTGTGCAATTTGTAAAAATAAATGATGAAGTTTGAGTGTAAAAAACAAGTTATATGGAATTATAATTAAACAGAACAAACTTTTTTTGTAAAAAAAAAAAAGAAGTTTTTTGTGAAATAAATGGAATGAGTGAATGAATAAATAAATAAATAAATAAATAAATAAATAAATAAATAAATAAATATCATTGATTGCCCTTTAAATAATAATGCTAATACAAAAAAAGCAACTGTCAATTTGAGTTTAGAAGAGTTAAAATTTTAATGAAACTATTTATAGTTTGTATAACAGAATAAAAAATGTCAGTTTTCCTATTTATTTTTAGTAATAAATGTCACTTTAATGGCGTATATGTATTTTATATAATGCTATACATTTGAATATATGTATATTGTCCAATAAATCAATCAATCAATCTGTTGATAATTGCTTATGAGGTTAATTAAGAATTGTAGTCATAATGTAATCATTACTTGCCCTTGAAATATATTTGAACAGAATGTATTTGTCTATTTTTGTGAACCATTTCAGATTAAAAGTATAAATAATATAGATAAATAAAATGATTAGATAAATATAAATGTATATATATATATATATATATATTTATTTTTATTTTCATAATATCATTGCAAGCATATTGTGAAATATTCAGTATTTCTCCCATCCCTGTGTACTGTAGCTCTCAGCGGCTCATAGCAGAACACTTTGAACATTCTTTACAAATAAAAACAGATATTTACACAGCAAGCTCTCGATATGAATCTCATTCACACGCAGCGTGCAGATGTGACAATCTCCTCTTCTCTCGTCTCTTAGCTTTCAAATCCATTTCAGGCATTAACTGGGATGAAGGAGCAGACGCAGAGGGAAAGAAATAGAGACAGAGGAAGTTATTTTTAACAGGGCCTCGGTCTTGTTCACCCAGTCAGGGGTCTGTCAGGACACATGCCTGGGCTGACACCGCATTAAATGAATGATCCCTGGTTTCTCCAACCCCTGCTCTATTCATATTCTTCTAATTCTGACTCTGTTACTCTCTCTCTCTCTCTCTCTCTCTCTCTCACTCAAAGGTGGCACAGATGTTTAGTGAACTTGCCCTTCATGTGCAAGTGTGAACATGGGTTCATGTTAATGAAGCTTATAGAAGACAGTTTTTTTTTGTTTGTTTTATTTCTTGGCCTCTCTTTTTATTTCTCCTGTACACCTTATGGTATTTACAAGACTCATCTGCTGCCTTTGGCTATGTTTTTGTGCATTAGGATGTCTAAGAAATCCACACTGTAAAAAATCCAATTAACAAAATGTTGGAGGGCAAAATTATTTTAGTTGAACTAATTTTATTGCTAGGGCTTAGTATAGAAGACATGTTATATTTAGTCTGCACAAATATTTTCTAAAAACATGTTTGTTTGTTTTTATTCAGTCAACATTTGGACTGCTAAACTAATAAAAACTAATTCAGCCAACATTGAGATCATTCTACACGTCCAAGTCAAGTTCAAGTTCCTGTTTGACACAATCACTATTGCATAAAGTGCTATATGAAAAAGGGTGACTTAATTTGATTTTATGATTTTAGTCATTTTTTTTTTATCTATTCCTGTATGCTTAGTTTGTAAGAAAAAAATAAATAAATGGAGATTGTCATTAAAAAAGGCTATTATGTGTTGTAAAGTGTCTTTTTAGTGATTAATATACACCAGTTAATAATTTTGTATATTTTTTTGAACTATACAAATGTGTTTATGTAGTAAATTACCTAGATGAGGTAACATATAAAACACATCAGGTAAAAGGATACATAACTTGTTGTAGTCTTCTAAATGTTTGGCTAATGAAAACGTTTTAGTTGAATGGACTATAAAACTAGTTCACTAAAGGTTGAGCCAACTAAAAAACAACAATTCAGATAACACTTTGAAGGCAGAAATTGACTCAATGTAAATAATAATTAGTTGAAAACATTTGAAATATTTTACGGTGCAAAGTGGCTTAACATCTGCAAGTAAACTTAGTTTTTTCATGTTATTTGTATGTTAAGTCATTTTTTCGCCCTACATTTTTGTTGCCACACAGTTCCATTTCCAATTCCAAAATTAAAATTTATATTACGGCTTTAACGCGTTAACTTAGATTTATTAATTACACAAAAATAATGCGTTAAATGTTTTATGTATTTTAATCGCAGGAACGTTTATCACTGGATGAGTTTTGGCGGACCGATTATACTGGAGCACCAACTAGCGTTTCTAATGTTCTGAATGTACTTGAAAGTAGGGATGCACCGATCCAGATCGACCGATATGTTTGCGCGTTTTGTCAGTAAAGTCGTCATGTAATCAGCGGTAAATGCCATCAGGTGCGTGATTTAATATTGAGATTATGATTATGAATGTGGTTCTGCGCAGCTCGTAAGTGAACAACAGCTGTGTGTAGTATATACGGCTCAACGCACGGCACAATATTGGTCTGTTGGACTTGATTGAACAAAAATAAGCAATATTTTGTTGCTTAAGCTTATGTATTCAGTCATTGTTCAATGGTATACTAAAGATCTATATAAAAAAAATACTTCTCACTGTTCTTAAGTAAATTATTTATATGCGATTAAAATGTGATTAATTTTGATTAATCAATTACAAAGCCTCTAATTAATTAGATTAATTTTTGTTAATCGATTCCCGGTCCTAATTTTTTTTTATATATATATATATATATATATAAAGAGAGAGAGAGAGAGAGAGAGAGAGAGAACACAAATTTGCAATCACTAAAATGTATTATCATGGTGTCATAAAATTCCCATAAAGTTCACATGAACTATTTTAACCATTTCCATACTACCTTTCTGGGCCTTGATTCTGAGATGAACAAAGGTCTCAGGTTTGGCATGCCATGAAGGTTAGGAATTCATGACAGAATTTGATCTATCCATTTAAATACATAAATAAATTTGATGTTAGGTTGAGCACATTGCATTGTTGGATACAGTACTTATCCAAGCAAACAGAACGTCTGTGCACGTACTGCACAGAGTGGTTGCTTTTCTGAGCAACTAGAATTATGGGTGTTCTGACAGCTCAAACTTCTCATACTCATATGTCAATCTTAATATCCCACTGTTGTGTTTATAAGTGCTGTGAGTTTGTTTTGGAGATTCTGGGGGTCTTTTAATGAAAACACAGACACCGTGTACCTCTTCTCCCCCCTCATCGGTCTCCGTTTCACCCCACGCTTGCGGTACAGATCTGCCATTATCAGCCATTAGCGCCTCCTGTTTGATTGACACCTGTGTGGATCTGACCGGTAAAGCCCTATGGGGCTTGCTTGGAAGAGAACCTGGAGAATCCATACTGGAGGAAGATTTACCTGAGCAGACAGTCAGACGAAAGCTGCAGTACTGCTGTTATCACACACACACACACACACACTTTTAAGTTTTAAAGTAGGACAGTGAGAGTTGCACTTGGCTGTGTTCTCTACCACCCACTCACTGCTCCTGTCCACACTGATGAGATGTTTGTGAAGAGGTTACTGCTGGAGCTTAGAGAGTTTGAGGTAATCCACCCACCACTCATACACGCCAACGCAAGAACCTATATACTCAACGGATGTACGGTATAGATGAGCACTTGCACACATAAACTCAGTTCTCACTTCTCAGCTCTTAAAATATAAGAATGTAAGATAGGAAGGATTGTTTATATGTGTTGTCTCCTCATGTAGTTAACGGGTAGTTGACACATCAATGTGTCCTATGGTGTTACAGCAACAATGTAAAGCATTCTTAACATTGAAGATAACTTTTCTGATGCTATTTGTCTTGATCAGTCTGATTTAGTGTAGTATACCATGCAGGCGGTGAAATTTGTATACTTTCATCATCTCATATGGCCACAGATTGCATCTGTGAGTTCCCTGTTGACACTTCACTCGTACTGCGTCTCGTAGATGCTATGGGAAATACTAGGGCTGCACGATTTGGAGAAAAAATCTAATTGCAATTTTTCTGATCAAAATTGCGATTTGCGATTTAAAATGTGATTTACTACTATTTCATAAAAGAGCTACAGGTTTGTGGTGGTTTTAACAGCACCAAAGAAAGACCAAGCATAATCC
>JAUCMT010000002.1:7865175-7878213 GCA_032357475.1 Enteromius thamalakanensis | reverse complement strand
CAAATAGGCATCGGACAAAGTCTACAGTGAAACATCATGCTGAAAAGTGAATGTGAAATGTGATACGAAATCAGTATTTTTCAACACTGACAAGGAACAAAACGATACTTGTCTCTGTGGTGATGTCCATCTTGCAACTAAAGCTATCAAACAACAGTTTTCACTATGATTGCTAATGTTGGACTAACTTACCGGTTCAGCAGAAAACAGGCAGCTTCGACATGGCTTTGCCGAAACACGCTCTGTAGAAGTTTGTCTGTTTAAGGCTACTATAGAAACATGCTGGCACTAAATGGTGACTTGCATGTAATGGGACCCGAGGTGTATGTAGATATAAATTGCTTGTTCTAAGATTATGAAATCATAACAGCTTATTATGTAAGGTCTTTACACACCTCTGAAAACGTAGGTTTGTATATTATATTGCATTTCTGCCAATAAATTCTCCTAAAGATTACACACTGCACCTTGAAGGACCAAGAAGATTATTAAAATATGGCCTTGGACTTTGTATCAAAGTCTTTATTTTGAGGTCCTGGTCCACAACTCTAACAAGAACTGCTTTGACTCTGAATCTAAGACTATTTTTATGGCATTAGTCTTGCTCCTTGAGTCTAAGACCATATTTCTGAGGTCTTGGTCATGATCCACAAGTTGGGCAAGATCATGATCTAGTCCTAGACCATGATAATATGATCTTAGACTCTGCCTTGACCCTGAATCTAAAGCCATGTTCACATTACATGCTACACAATTCCATTCATTTCAATGAAGAGCTGGCGATTTCCGGCAACAAGAGCGACAGCAGCCGTGAGCGACCGTTGGTGACCGGACTATTTTTTATGGTCTTAGTCTTGTCACTCGAGTTTAAGACCAGGTCTTGGTCCTCAAGTCCAACAACTCTAAAATCATGATAATATGGTCTTAAACTCTGGTTTGAGTATAAATCTATAACTATTTTTTTTGGTTTTGGTCTTTCTCCATATTTTTCTTGGTCATGAAGTTCCAAGAATCCAGGGCCATATTTTTATCTGTTTTCATTGAGTCTAGAACACATGGACAGTCTTTATTTGTTCCTCTTCAGGTATCTTGATTACGGCAGATAAAAGTGGTATTGTAAACACTTTTGGGAATTCGCAAAAACTTCAACTACTGTGCTAATAGCTATTTCTGTCGACTTTTTTCTGCCTATATTGTTCTGAACAATGTTGTTCTGCACAACAACAGGGCTGTTAATGTGTTTAATTAGATAATTGTCATTGTGGTGGTGCAAATTAGCGGTCAGAGATCTAAGCCAGTAGCTAAAATGCTGTAGCTTCAAACTCTACAACAGGCTTAAACATTACTATTACATCCTTGAGGAAAACACTTAACCTCAGGTTACTCTTGAGTACTTAGAAAACAGACGTTTGTTGCAAGGTCAAGTTTGGCATGTCATTTCAGGTTGTAGGTATCACACTACCGGTTTCCACAAGTCTCTGTGGTTGAAATGAACATCTCATGGGTATCTGAGTCAGCCAGCAGCCGCTAATCACAAGACAGCAGACTCTCGGAAGATGAATGAATTCCACTGTTTTCAATATTTATTTTCCGGCCTTATTTGCATTAATCTTAATTTACAGTATGCTATTTATTCAAGGGTATGACATTGCGCTGGAGTAAATAATTCTTAGGCAAAATAATTTGCTTTCGTAGCAAAACACCATGCTATGAGTTATTTGTGCGTTTATTGCTTTTCTTCCCCCGCCTCATTCTTCTATTTTTCTCTGCTTTTCTTTATCAATTTGACAGGGCTGAAAGCTTAGAGAGACTATCCATGCTGGTAATGTAATGTGTTTCTGTAATTACCTGCGGAGGCCAAATGCCTTTTGTTAGCGGCATGGCTAAAGCTCATTAAAAAAAAAACAGGAGTCGCATGGTTCTTATTTTGGTTGAACCTGCATATGTAGCTTTTCAATTCGCACTTTTCAATGGGGGTCTTTGATTTAGTCTCCTCACACACAAAGTTGAATAAATTAGTATGGTGGGTTTAGTAATTGTGGCTCTGTCATGGTTCGCTGAACAGAAGCATGAGTATTACACGGAGGGCCGACCCATCCCCTCTCTCTGGGTGACATGAAATGAATCATGACAATTATCATACCGCTGCGCTCAGCAAATGGAAAGTTCTTTCCTTTCATTTGTTTGTTTATTTTTTTATTTTTTTCTAGATTTCCCCATGCTTCCCCTCAAGGTGTTCAGACCTCAGGTAGTAATGAATCAATTCAGACTTTGACGGTACTACCTTAACAAGTCCCCAAAGAGATGGCGCTAGTCATTGTTATATCTGTATTACATTCTGAAAGTCATTATCGAGAGTTGTAGTGTGGTCTGACAGACATTCTTGGAGGTTGGAGTTCTGGCCTAGCCGTAGATATGTTGATGTATGCTCTCTACCCGTAATTCCCATTCCTTTCTTACTGACCTTATATAGAAGAAAAAAAGCTTGGCTGCAAAACATAGTCTGCTGCTTACAAAGGCAGCATTCTGAGGGATCATAGATGGAATAGATTGCTTCCATTAACACCCTCAAAGCTTGCATGGTACTATATGACTTTCTGTATCAACATTTTATTCTGTACTGTTTATTGCCTGATGATTGAGTTATTTTACATATGCATATGCTTACATATTCAATCACTCGTTTCTGATTATTATTCACTGGGTTTTGATCCAGACTTTCAGTACCTTTTCAGAAAATGTGTAATAGCACTTAAAACTTGTGGCGAGTAAAGAGTTAAAGGGTTAGTTCACCCAAAAATGTAAATTATGTCATTATTTACTCACCCTCATGTCCTTCCAAACCTATTTTTGGAACACAAATTAGGATTTTTAAT
This sequence comes from Enteromius thamalakanensis, assembly GCA_032357475.1. Classification (NCBI taxonomy): domain Eukaryota; kingdom Metazoa; phylum Chordata; class Actinopteri; order Cypriniformes; family Cyprinidae; genus Enteromius; species Enteromius thamalakanensis. Next base: position 7,875,337 of record JAUCMT010000002.1, on the reverse strand, counting down.
TAAAAAAATTAAGATTTTTTTTTTTTAATAAAGTAATTATTTCTGGGGTGTGGGGTTTGTTTCGTAAAGTAACGTTGAACCACTTATGTCGCATGGACTAATTTATTGATATATTTGCGAACTTTCTGGGTCTGAGAAAGCTCTGTTACATTGCTGTCTATGGAAGATCATAGAGCTCCCAAATTTCATCAAATATATCTTAATTTATGTAGGGAAGGTCTTACAGGGGTTTGGAATGACATGAAGGTGAGTAATTAATGACAGTATTTTAATTTTGGGGTGAACCATCCCTTTAAGGTGCAGTCATATTGGCTGTCCTACCTTTATGTGAATTTTCATGACCAGCTCATTTGAAATTCCCAATTTTTCCAATTCAGAATGTACCTGTAAATCAGTATACAGTTACTTGTGTAGACAGCAAGTTCAAAAAAACTGCTTCTAATGTCTTTTTTTTATTGATTGTAGTTTGTGTACCAGATGCATGATCTGAGTGTTTGCAATGAATGGATGTACGGATAGCAGACAAGGTAATGAAACAACTATATGAGCAGATATAGAAGGGTCGATGACTGTCTGGGACACAGATTGACTCAAAGTGTGTCTGTACACTAATGGACACTTAAACGAGAGTTCTCGGCTCTCTCGCTGAACTTAGTGGAATTCGCTGAATTCTACCTCCAATCAATCTCAAAGCCAAATGACACAATAATTTAATAAATGCTTCATCCATTTCTCTAAACCTACATTCAATCGGGACTCATGTCGGCATTCTCACCTTTGGCTGGTACAGATGTACAGCTGTGGGGAAGAGGAACGGGGCTTGTCTGGGGGTTTTCTGAGTGCCTACAGCTTTTGTTCCACTAAGGATAACTGTTGCTGCGCCCATCCAAGTTAAATATTAATAACCCAGAATAAATTCACCAGCTGGCACAATGCATGTTGAGCATACACAAATCTACACATACATTAAAAGTGCACCACACCACAACAGGAACTTTCAGTACTAGCGACCCAAAACAGCAACTTCTAAATGGTTTTTATTATGGGGATGATAAACAAATGCGTCATATTTTGAAAGTAAATGGTTTGTAGAAACCGCATTGTGTCAATTTGAACAAAGACTCCTAGTTGCGGCCACTAACAAATGCATTCTTGTTTGTGCCTTGCATGTAAATCAAGTTTAAATGGGAGATCTTGATTCCAGGCTTAGTATGCATGAACAATAAACCATAATAAAAAAAACAAAAAACAAAACAAAGGAAGCATTAGGTAAATCTTTTTATCCATCTCAGCCTCTTTTCCTCTCCAACTCAGAGATTCCAGTGCATCTCCACATATTTTGATCCTATTCTTTTGTCCTCCCCAAAACTGCTGTGTTTACTCTGTTAGTTCACATGACTGGGCAGCTTCAAAGCCGCTAATCCTCTCAATGTCTGGAGGCATCTGAGAACACGTAACTGATCCAGAAACCTTCTCACAGCAGCACAGGTCTAGCAGATAATGGAAGGTTGTAGAAATAAGTGGGTTTCTACAGTATTTCTAAAGTAATTCAACTCCTTTTGGTCTTAATCTGTTTGAAAAGCATTTGTTGGAAACCTGAACTTAGAGGCATTTATTGCCCTGTTAGGATCTATTTGAAATTTTTTAGGGCCATTTTTTTGTTGTATTTTAGATTTTTACTTTTTTTCATATTTGTATAATTCATGTGCTGGTCTGAATTCATGTGTCATGCAGTTTTAAAAGGAAATTGAAAAGCCTCACTGATAAAGAAAAATGAGGTAGTGAATAGCAAAACAGACAGGAAGCTGTGCTTGCTTTGTCCAGAGCAAGGTCAGTAAACGTGAGAGTATCAAGTCCTCCATGGGAAAGTAGGAGCGTTCTTGGCTTATATGCCAATTACGCAGCACACTGTGTGAATATAATGAACTAGAAGAGAGGTTATCTTATGACGTCTGAATTGAGCTTCTGTTTGTATGCTGAGCATTCATGCTTGATTGGATTAGGACTTCCTTTTGGCTCGCGTTCAGTGTTTTTTTTCCCAGGGAGGACTTCGGGTGTAGAGAAACTGCTCAGGTGGATTGAAAGTTTAGCTGACTAACTGATGAAACACATCACAAAGCCAAGGACTGATGGGTCTTAAATGCACAAAAACACTGGAAAAAGTAAATATACGGCACATATAATGGGTCCGTCTGAAATACACGTTGCCTCTCGCTCTCGCACAAACAGGTTTGCCCATCTCCGGAGTAATGTATTTTAAACTTTGAGAGACCTCAGTGAGCAATAACAGTAGACAGATGTGGGTGTTCCTGCAGGTTTGATCAGTCGCTATAAATCTCACTGTCAAGAGCTGCAGCAAAAACCCATCAATCTCACTCACAAAGTATTGAAATGGGAGATCGTCACTTCATGGTGAAAGCATAATAAATCAATGCGCTGTAATGACCTTGCTGCACAATGGCCAGGGCTTCAATAGGGGTGCGATTGGAGTAAGAATGGGTCAAATTTTTGTGGCATTTAGTCCATATCTATAACTTTGAGGACATCTCTCTACTAGTTTGGTATATAACACTGACCATTCACTTTAAGGATGCTCTGTATTAGGCTTGGGCGGTATCCAAATTCTGATACCGTCATACCGCCTCCCTATTTTACCCCGGTATACGGTATTACTGTTAATAGTAAAAAAAAAAAGACGTAAGACTCGTCACCAAACTTGGCTTGTGCCCAAACCGTTCAGAAACTGAATACCAAACACTAATTCTGAAACAATAATAAAATAGCATGCAAATAATATTAACACATTTTATTAGCAACAAATAAAAATGCAAATACAACAGTCAAACAGAATTAAATTAACATAAACATCCAAGATAAGTTTTCACGCAGAGACGCGCAAATTGATCGTCCGTGTTTACCACCTCTCCCTTCTAGTTCGGTCTAAACCCGAAATACTCCCAAACTGCAGAAGCAGTGTTCTCTTTTGAGACCAGGTCACTTGGTGCGCGATAGAGAGCTTCACTCCTGCGGGACCTGACGCACCGAGCCCAGTGCGGGACAAGATCTGATGGGTGAATCCAGGCGCGGACGGCAAGGTTATCATGTTTGTGCTGTTTGCGGGAGAATATAATTATTCGCGGGACTCCGGCAAAAAATGGTGAAAGAAGTGGTGAAAATACAACTATTTATATGTTTACCTGCGGGCTTTAGCGGGACAAAACTTGAATACTGCGGCCGGAGCAGAAGAAAATAATAAATGTTTTTCCGAGAGCGGGGCTGAAAAGTCCATCCTGTGCAGGTCTCTAGTGCGCAACTCCCCTTGTTTCCCCACCTTTGTCTTTCTCCTCCACGCTGTCTCGTGATGACAACCACACATACGCATTTTCAGGTCTTAAATAAATTATCTAAGAAATATATAAGTGCATTGTTTTTTTTATGGCGGTATAACGGTATTGAAACTGATACCGTTGCTATTTTTAGATACCCCGGTATACCATAATACCGTATTACCACCCAAGCCTACTCTGTATGAATTTCACATTTGTAGTTCTTTTATAAAACAAGAACGAAAAGGTTGTTTAAACATTTTTGACCAAACAAATGCCTTCTAGGATGAGAATGTTGCTGATCTATCGAAGCAAAACTCATTTTCAGTGGCCTTTACTCCAGTTTTCAGTGTTTGTTAACTTTTAATAACGTCTTAACTTTTGCTAAGATTTCTTCAAAAACTATTTCTTTTCAATTGCATTTTCTGCTCTGCGGTTTCCCGGGCCAAGTTTGGTAACAGCTTTCACACCGACTGAGCGAACACGAATCAAACTCCTCATATCAAATACACAATAGGCTCTGCTCCAAACATTTGAGTGTGAAAGCAATTTCACACAAGAAATCAATTTTCTTGCTCAGTGTCTGTGAGCTTTAGATGTTGATTTGGCACTATTTGTGAAATACAAAGCTCTACTCACCACATATCAGCTTCACATTTGACTATTACTTCACATTGTTTATTTCTTTCTTCTCGAGCTGGTGTTGTGCTGACTCGGCAACCTGGTGCGGCCACCGCAGGTCTCAGTCATTATCTCTACTTTTAATTGGTGTCTGTAAACACCAGGACAAGGTCAGAGCACTCCTGTGGTTGACATGGTAACAGTGTCCAGGGAAACGAGTATGGCTGATCTGAGAGCTGTCAGGATATGGCCACTTCTTATCTTAGAGAAAAGCTTTCTGAGAGAAAAGCAGCACATTCTCTCTCTAGTGTTTTTTTTTTTTCTTTTTTTTTCCCCTTACAAGACTTCTTTTCCTGCCTGCGGAGTTGAAGACGCTCTGAGGATCAGGGGCTGATTATTTCTCACCAACACACTTGGGGGAAAAGCAGAAAGCCTTTGTGGAGAGTCTCTATTTGTTCGGCAGGGCCTGGGAGAGGGTGGACTCTCATTCGTATAAAAGCTCTCCCTCACAATAGGGTCATCTAGACCCGAGCGGCCCACTCACCTGTGATGGGCATCGCAGAAATGGTTGAGTCCAGAGACTGTGATGTCAGTGACTTGTGGAGAAATCTGTGTTTGAAGGAAGATAACAGGCTAGTGGTTAAGGATCTAGGTTTGTAATACAAAGGTTGCAGAGTCAATCCTCTATAGAAAATGATTCCTGAATTGGAGAGTGTTCTTTCTGCTGGCTTACTGTACTTAAAAAAGTGTCACTTGGAGAAACCTAGATATTTAATCTAAACCAGCCACTTGTGAGCTTTCATTTTTCGAATAATAATTTGCTTTAGTCTAATGAAGTACTGTAGCAACACAATTTTAGTGGTTATTTGTGAAAATAAGGCTCTAATGTGAATTGCATAGAGTCTGTTTTTCTGGCGCCAAAATCGGCAGCCTAAAATTTGGCAATATATTAGAGTTTGCAAAAGCACGGACATTAATATCCATTTATTCATGAGTTCTTATCTGCCTGTTGCACTTGTCTAATCAAGTGGTTTTCCGAAAGCAAACAAGCAAAGAAAAATACTGTCCTTAGGGGAAATATATTAGGATAATTTTTAGTGGGATTCAGATTAGACCACCAACCGCGCAAGTTTACAAGTCTGTCAGGAATTTGTTGATTTGAATGCAGCTCTCCTGAAAATATCAGACAAGCCTGTCAGTCTGAGATAGACTAGAATTAGCCTGGATAGCTTGAATAGTAAAAAAAAAAACATTGTTGATAAATGCGCATTAAACACCATCTCTTCTTGCTGATTGGTTGGTCGAAGTTTTTTGTTGTGGTGAACATCCTGTACCCATAGTGTATTGCAGCCTCTGTGTTGTCTTTCGAGACCGGGTTTTTTCCCAATGTACTCAGAGAGCAGACAGAGGTTATGCATACGGTTTGAGATAAAAATGAAATCGAGCTAAAATCCTGCAACATCGCATAGAGCACCTTTAAACGTGTGTCAAAGACTGACATAGAAGAGAAGAAACTGTTTATGAAGCTGTTTTTTTTTTAATGCCAGATGGACTATTTTTATCAATGTCCTTACTAGTATTTGGGGCCTTGAGTATGGAATCATATTGCTGTCTCTGAAGAGTCAGAAAAACTTTTGTATTTCTTAAAAAAAATATCTTAATTTGTGTTCTGAAGGGGAATGGAGGTCTTACGGGTTATAGCACAAACATGAGGGAGGGTAATTAATTGAACTAAGTGAGTAATTTAAGTGAACTATCCCTTTAAGCCAGGACTTTGAAGTCCTTCAACTACCAAAACCCCCACAATTAGCATCTGAGAATAGCCATTTGAATAGGTTGCTACAGTATGTGGCATTACAGTGGGAAGTGTGTTTAAGCTTAAAACAGAACAAAATGAATATTGCTGTAATGCATCTTAGAAACCCAAATGACTCGTGTGGGTTCACTGTAACAGGATGTTGTTGTGGAGGTTACATTAGTTTTGACTTACTCAAAATATGAAAGATAAGGTTTCAACTTTTTTTGCAACGTATATGACATACATTCTCAGTTTCAACAGGAAATTTGAGTGGCTTAAATAAATATTGTTTAATATCCAAAACTCCTGAATAATTATGCAGTATTACTAGGTGGAATTAATTCTAGAGAGAAACATTTCTGCTTAAATGTATTTTGTCAGGTTTTTTAAATAAACTAGCAAATAGGCAACCTCAAGGTATTGGTGAGTATTGGGAATGAATCTCATTGGTTGGCTGAACAGATGTTTGGACAGGCAGTTGAACGAACAGACTGACAAACTTTCCAGTATATACAGGGAAAGCCTCAGATGCCTTTAATTTGGCTTTTGGGGGCTAAAAAGGTCCTGCTCTCAGTGTGAAGTTTTGAGGCCTGTTTTTTTTTCAGGCAAGGAGATGAAGTGGCTTTGAGCTGCTCTAAAGTGTGAGAAGAAACCGATCAGAAATCCCTACTGACAGACACAGGGGGCAGATAAGGTGCTCAGGAGCTTTATAGTCGACACCTTTCCTGAGACTGAGGCAGGCCTATAGATTCCTGTCAGAGAAGCACAGAGAATAAAAAGGAGCAAAAGACTGTGCAGAATAGGGAACGTTGGTGGAAAAGAGAGAGAGAGAAGGAGATAGCGGAGGGGGTTTGGGGCTGTCACAGACCATTAAAGCTCCTTATGTGCCTCTCCTGCTCTCTCTCTCATCTCTACAGCGCAACACACAAACACTTTCAGCCGGGGTTACCATTAAAATACACTTAAATCGGCCTCTCACACTCCAGCCAGGGATGTATGGACACCCTTATGTACACACGCTAGCAGCTAGTGACTTGTGTTAAGGGCAGGGTGCAAATTATAGGGGGAGTCGAACCTGAAAGGCTCTCTTTTTAAAGTCTAGACGCTATATTTGACTGTAACATCCGCTCTGTCTCTCTCCGTCTCTGTGCCTTCATTTGACATGAACACAATTATCCTTGAAAGTATTGGCTAGCAAAGGGAAGGTTATCTGGTCAGAACACTATCACTATGTTCCTGCCCCCCATCGGGATGGAGGACGGTGGTTGAGCGAGACGCGCTTCATATGTTTCAGAATCAGCCCACGGCTTGACCTACCGAGCCCTCCTGAAAGGTCACTTAGACGTAAAGATGGAGGACAAACGAGTTCGTGAGGCGAGTGAATGAGTGGATGATTGAGGAATAAAAGTTAGTTTGTTTGGGTGGAGAGCGTGTGCAGTGGTTTAATGAGGCAGCACCAGCCTGTTTACGTTTCTCCCACCTGTAAATGCGTTTTAGATGGGAAGGGAAATTCGGCTGCAAAGTTAATGTGGGAGCAAATAAAGTATGGCAGGTGTAAAACGGCAGGAGGGAGAGAAGGCAGACATGACCTTGCATACAGAATCGAAATGTCGGGATGCTCAACCCCAAACCACTGGAGCTGGGAATAAACGCGGATTTGAGTCGAATTAGTGTTGTTGGAGGTGGCAGCCATGAGCTCAAATAGCTTTTAGAACTTTTTGTTTTACTTTTCATTAAACTTTATTTAAAGCAACATGCTTTTTAGCATTTAGCTAAAGTTAGCCCTAACCTCAAAATCATCTATTAGAAAGTCATTTTGAAAGTTTTCTGCATAATTGCGCATTAGTCAGTTAGAAATCGCTATTCTTTTAGCGTCTCTTTGGAGGGAAATAACATTAGCTTTAGCATTAGCATTATGAGGTGAATAATATGTTTGAATATATTTAAGGCATTTGATGAATAAAGATTTCTGGTCATATGTGCAAGACAAAGACCTCTACTTGTATAATTGTATTAATTTAACAAGTAACTTGATTCATAACGTCTCTTTAAAAACTCATTTCTCTTTAGTTGTCATTAGCATTTTGTTGCATTAGCTTTTAATATGCTGACACATTTTAAAAACAACTATTAGGAAACATTCTCTGTGGAAATCTATGTAAATAAGTCAGTTAGAAACTGCCTTTCTCTCTGCGTATTTTTGAGCAACATTAGCTTTAGCATTAGCATTACTGGCTAACTATATTTGATGAATAAAGACAGCTAGTCTGACGTTCAAGATAAAGTCCTTGATTTTATCTTGAATGAGAGACCCGAACTTCACTTCAGCTTCTGATATATATCTCTCCTCCAGTCAGGCTTATGTTCTGACTAGACGTTACAGTCTCGCTCTTTTATCACTGGCCTACATTTGGCCAGCGATAACGTTGTTGGATACAGAGAGGCAACATCTGTGGTCCTGTTTAGAAAAGTGTCATTTTTTCTGTGTGACCCTACTGGGGCAAATGGAGCGGAAGACATCAGTCATCACTCTTGGAGGATAAGAAACAAGCAGTTTTAAAGATGGATCATCCAGTGGTCCATTTATAATCTAGTGCTGAAATTCCCGCAGTGCACAAGCACCAGTGATGTGAATGCGAAAATGAGTCTTACACCCCGGAGATAGTAAATTATTTCACTTGGAAACTGCTGCTTAGGAAGATGAGAACAATGTTCCATTCTCAGGGGCGTTTACAATGGCGACGATTAAATCTCTGTGCTGTTGTTTGCTGGTACATGTTCATACTCAGCCACAAAATCTCTGTCAGTGTAAATGCCATTTTACATAGAGCAGTGGTCTCCAGTATTGCTCCTGCAGGAGGGCTCCTGAGTTAAGATCTAGCTCTAATTACAAATAACTAATGAATCCAGGGTCACTCAAAACTTCTAGACAATTGTGCTTGGACTTTGCTGAACAACAGGACAGGACACTCACAATATGGAAGCAGAATATTTATTTATTTTATTTGATAATTTTTTATACAAGGGACATTTTTTATTTTTTACCTATTAATTTATTTGTTTTTAACAATATATATATTAATTTAGTATTTTTTTCATACCACACATTATCCACACTCTTTTTACATTTGCATATGTATGTAAATGTGAAAAGAGTGTGCCTTTATGTATTGTGTGTCTGCAATTTTGGAAAATTGAGAAAAAGGTGTGAAAATATGCACCCACCACACCTCATCCAACACAAAACATAACCTGAGGTGTGCTGGGAGAAAGAAAAGCGATGCATGTCAATACATTGTGGGACAATATTAGTGGGCAATAAAATTGCACCATAAAATCCTCCATAATTGAAGAAACACATATTCTATATGTTTATGGAAGTGTCTCAAAACAATCTCTGGTCATATCTGTCTTACACCAGAACTTGCGAGACTCCAAGCTCCATGTTGCCGTCACAGTCATGCGGTCTCTATCTATCATTGGCGTCCAGCAGACCCTTACACCTCTCACCTCTGCCTTAATCATGTCCCGTCGCGCTCGCGTCCCCGACCTGCTGTCCCTGCGTATTCTACTTCACAGCTAGCTGACTGGCGAATCTCTGATATCAGTCTTACTCAGCAGACATCTGCACGACGCCCACACACCTGAGCCAGTGGCCAGACGTGACGAATGGGTATGAAACGGAGGAGTGACCTCTCTCGTTCAGAGTGACACGGGGGCCGTCGCCTCTCAGGATTCCACATTTATTAACACGCCGTCACACTCGCGGTCAGGGAAATGATCAGAGAGATTAATTCTTCTTTAATCTTTTTTTTCTGCTACGTGTCAAACGGGTCTTTGGCTGTGATGGACTCGTAATTAAGAGGACGTTTCACACCGTCTCCATTGTTCTTCTCTTTTCTTGTACAGATGAAGTCTGGTGTCTGAATTTTATGGACTCATTCTTTTCTTTTTTCTCTCTTTTAGGTAAGAGCCGTCCAGTGCTGAAATGCCTGATGGTCAAAGTATGTAGCATTTTATATATGTATTTGCTGCTAGTGAATGGAGTGCCATCAAGGTTCCTGAGTCTGTGTTTTTTTCGGGGCAGCATTTAATTTGATTTCCACCTTTAGAGTTATTGAAAACTAGCATGATTGTGTTCTCTGAACTTCTTGAACAGATGTTGAACTCTTGAACTTATATAGTTTATATAGACTAATTTTTGGCAGTTGACATTATTCTCAATATACATGACTCAAACAAATAAAAGATGATACATGTATAATTAAACAACCAATTGTTCCCTTTTCAGGAACTCGAGCTGCGTCGACGAGACGCTATGGGAACGCCCTCAGCGTGATGGCTCTGAATAGTGTGTTGAATCAGCCAATCGTGAATTGGGACGTCATGGTGGGTGACGTCACCGGCCAGGAAGCAT
>JAUCMT010000002.1:7836622-7857266 GCA_032357475.1 Enteromius thamalakanensis | reverse complement strand
TTGTGATGGCATGCTTGATGTTCAGTGCCGCAAATATGTGTGCATTAAGCTGTACATAATTCAGACACACATGGTCACTTTAAATTTGTATTGGTCTCAGAAATTGAAGGGAGGAGGTGAAGGGAGAGGGTAATCAGGATACATACCTCGTTTACAAATGCACGGCCCCTGTCAGTGATGATTTTCCGGACCATACCAAAGGTGAACAGCTTTGACACAAGTGCCTCAGCCACCTCAGTGCTGGAACCACACTTTTTTTATTGGCATCTGTGACAGCTTTTGACCTGAGGAATACATTTTGTTCTTTAGACCAAATAAGTCAAACAAAGCCAATAAATCAATTAATTGGCTGAGAGCCAGATTGTTGAATTCTTTGAGAGTTCCAAAAATATTACCCAATCTGCCTTTATGCTGTTCCAATAGTACCCCGCAACAACCCTGTCAAGGGTAGCCCTCACACAGCCCTCCCATGGTTTCCTGTGCCAGGGTTGTTGTGGCACTCTTCCAGGACAGCCCGCCTCTGCTCCTCAGACAGCTGCACTGTGGCCAGTGTAGAATAATTTACTTTCTGTGATAGACAAACAATGTTTGTTAAATAATGATTTTGCTGCTTTGTTTGGTATTACAACACAGTACAATTATTTTGATTTTAAACTAATCCCTCTTAACATCTCCAAATATCTAACAAATTCATCTTTAAACACTATTAAATGTAATGGAGTTTTTTAAACATTTACATTTATAATATAACTTTTTAACAACAGATATGTAAAGATAAAAAAAAAATATATATAAATAATTTGAATTTCTCATTATTGAAAATAAAAAAAAAAAAATTTAATTCATGGTTAATGAGAGATCTGTCACTAAAAGGAAGAACATTATTCAAAATTAAAAGGTTGTCTTGTTTAGCGCATACGGCTCTTGTATTAATGTTAGATGTTCCACAATTGGTCATAAAAGCGGTGGATACTTTATTTTATCTTAGACCAAAGAAATTATAACCAAAAACAGACCATTGAATACACTGCTGATTGGCTAAGTTCCAATTTTGTATGGGTAACAATTTACTCGGCTCTGACTGGGTTTTCTGAAGCAGTTTTGAAAATCGCTTAACCTGCCTTTAAGTAAAGCAATGCCAATATTATTTAAAAAATACAAACACTTATTTACCTCTTATAATGAAATTCGAAGCCATTCGTGACACCTTTTTTAATGCCGCATCCACCTGCCCGTCAGCCAGATATTGCCTAAGGGCAACGTAAAGAGCAAACTTCTCCATTTTGATTTGCTAAGTGAAAAAAGTGAATATCGCGGGTAAAAAGGTGCGCACGCGTAGAACAGATCGTGCAGTGTCGTAAATCATTGCAAATCAGATTATCATATGCGCAGGCGCGTTTTTTCTACGTAATTACGCGCATGCGCAGAACGGATCGTGCAGGTGGAACGAATTGTGTACCAACAATCTTCATGGATTAAAATTAAAGAGGTTTTGTTTTAGATTTTTTTTTTCGTTAAGTGGTCATTTAAAGCTTTTTTAAATCATGCCTTTTTTTAGATTTTTTTTTTTTTTTGCGTGGACACACAAATAAAAGTAGACCCTTAAGGAGCCTATCAGAAAAAATTACGCCGTCTGCCTTTTTGTTTCCACTGGAAAAAAATGCAAGTAGTTGCACTGGTTCCTCCGTGTGCGCCAAGAGCCTGCTTTATTCTGCGTACAAAGTGAATATACCATTCGTGTTATTACAGAGCAGGTTTAACAGTGTTAAATGCTTGAAATGTTTTATTTTATTTTAGGCAAGTTGTGATGATTTGAAAAGGTTAAATTGATAAAAAAAAAAAACAATACTTTTAAAAAAACGAAAACTTAATATTTAATGAACAAAAATGCTCCAAGCATTTTTCTAAATTACCTTAATAAAAAAACTAAACGAAAAAAAAAAATATTTTGCCATTACACAAAAATCAGAACTATTTTAGCTGAAACAGTATGAGCTGTTGGCGGAGCTATTAGCCTCGGATACAGAGGCTGAAATAATTTCCACTGTTGGGACACACATTATTGAAAATGTAACGAGTAAAATATTACTGAAATTTGATTAGTAATGCCTTACACTACTGCGTTACAGCAAAAAGTAATATATTACTGTAATATATTACTTTTGTAACGCGTTACTCCCAACACTGTATATATATATATATATATATATATACTAAATATTGAATTGTTTTTTCCATTTATAATTTGGACAGTATTTTGTCAGTATAAAAAAAAATGTTATGTTAGTTATGCAAACACAGAGAGAGGAAAAAAAAATCCATATATATTGACTTTTGCACCCTAATGGAGTATGCTTTTAATGGTTAAGTGCTTTAGTCGGAGTGTAAACAGTATATGAAGACAAAAGTATAAATGAGTTTTTGTGTGAAGTTGCTCCTCTCTGCGAGTGCTGCCCTCTCTTCTCCTCTGAGCTGCGTTGGTTGGTTGCAGGCTCAGAGAGGGAGTGGGCGGCCAAATGACACATTGTGGCTAGCGCAGAGGAAGTGCATGCTGATTTCACTTCTCATTTCACTTGTGATCTACAAAAGGTTCCTCATTGCTTACTTATAATTACCTGTCTCTCTGTATGCCTATATTCATGTGTGTGTGCAGATGGGCTTGCCGTAGCACAGGCAGTCTGAGCTGTTTTGCCCAGGCAGACACCTACATGAAAGTGAAGAGCTCTCAGAAGTAAAATCAGAGCAGATGGTGTTTCAGTGAGCCTGTGCACCTTATTGTGTAAAACTAGCCTTAGGAACTTATGCTTTGTGCAATGCATATATATTATATGTATGCACTTTTTCCCTGAGTGCCTTGAAAATCACTTTTACTATGAATACATTGATTATTTTTGCCTCATGATATTGAAACATGTTCTTGCAGTTTTTAAAGCATCTTGTAATATTGCAGCAAATTGTACTTAACACAATAATGTATTTTTTTACTATAGAACAGCTGATATAATATTAGATCAGTGTATTATATATGAAACTATGAACAACTATTGACTCTGAAACTATGTTTTTATTGACTCACGGGTTAGTATTTGGACTGAAACAGAATAGAAATGAATAATATTCTCCTTAATGACATTTCAATTGGACTTGCTTTTTGTTATTTCCAGCCTAGTGAAGTCATAAAGCCACTGTATTATATAAGCTATTGCCTTTATTTGCTTAACTGTTCACAGCACATAGCCTCATTTCAGATTGCGTGCATAGGTTAAGTGCATCTTGCAAGCTGCTTTTGCTTTTAGATTCTTCTGACCTTAATTAAGTAGAAAGATGAGATTTTTTTTATCTTTGTGAAGAAAGTGTTTTTTGTCTGTGCAATACTTGCCACCAGAATGCAGAGGCAGGGCTATGTGGTTGCTAAGGTGTTTGAATGTTTTATAGAATAAGTACAGCCAGTTTCTTGGTGGTTTGTGGTTTAGTTGTTAGAACATTAGAAACTTGACTCGTTTATGTAAGATGGGTTCAGAGATATAACTTTTTGGAGAGGGTTTTAGCGTTTTGACTGCAAGTTTTGGTGTTAGACTGTCAGTACAGTGAACTCAAAACTCATCCCATCTAAAGCAGTCAATGCATTTACAAGTTAGTTAGTTTGTTTGGTTGGTTGAATATTTTGTTGGGAATGCAATAATTTGGAACAATGTTTTTGTAAAATAAAAAATGTATTTATTTATTGAATTGTTTTCATGCTATGAAGATCTATCCATCTGTTTGTCTAGCTATCTATCACTTTAATTTTAAATGTTAATTTTAAACACTTTAACTGTTTATTATTATCATTTCAAGTGATTATTTACTTATTTATGTATTACTTTATTGTACCTTTTTATTGTTAATTATTTCGAGTGATTTGCTATGTATTTATTTATCACTTTATTTATTAACTGTTTATTGTTATAATTTCAAATGATTATTCATTTATTTATTACTTTTTTTGAAAATTAAAATTTTGAGTATAACATTTTCTAAACTGTGTGCAAATGTCACAACTATTTGCAGGAACTTCAAAACTTTATAGCATGTCTGCAAAATGTAGTTACTCACCCAGCACATTTAATTCTTGCTTCAAAACCTAGTTATTGTGTCAATAATTTGGCCAAGGCCAGCAAAAGTATTTTGTCATTGTGTGAGACACACTGGTCAAAATGTTTAGTTGTTTTTTCACCATGACAGTCAACCATGAAAATTAAGGATTTACACAAACATTTGTTGAAAAAACTAAATAGTATGCAGAAGAAAAGGTTTAGGAACATTTGTATATTAGTTTTTCTCGATGGCTTTGGCTCAGTTCTCAAATGATTTTTTGTATTTCCCAAAACATTAAGTTCAGATCTCTGAACAATTTGCTTCTTGTTAACATCAGATTGGAATTTCTTATTGATTTGAGCAAATTGCAAATGCTTTGGCACATGTGTGCAAAGAGTAAATACAAATGTGTGCAGCTTGAACAACAAATAATTGCATATGGCTTGTTGATCAAAACTGATGAACCGATTCTCACTTACACTGTCAAACACTTCAGAACTTCTCAGTCATTTTTTATTGTGTAAGCAATCACATTCAAAACCATCAATTATCATAAAAAAACATTCAATTATCATAATTAGTATAAATGGATGTATATTCCAAAATATATCTGACATTGAAATTGTTTGTAATGTCTGCTTAATTGGCAAATTACCTCTAATTTGAATCAACCATTTAACCAATCAACTTTGGGAGTATACATGTATATATATATATATATATGTATGTGTGTGTGTGTGTGTGTGTAGATTGCCCACAGCACAATCACCGCTATGGATTTTTTTTTTATCATAGAGGTGGACTGTGCATGATCATAGACCACAAAATCAGATGTCTTTGTTGGTCAGGTGCCATGAATGCGCATGTAAGGACGTCACAGCTGATCATTCTAGGGGATGTGTGCGGCAATTTAAGGCGATTTTTTCCCCCGGCAATGGAAAACATCAAATGTGATGTTGATAAAAATCTTTTGCCTGACCAACGTGAGTGACAGGATATTTTTGGTAATACACAAATATGAAATATAAAGTAACTGACAGGAGTAACAAGATTTCAATGTACATGTACAGTAATACACATGTATTGTGCATGCACATGAAGTACAAAAATAAACACTGTATAAATATGTTTTTTCAGACGTTTTTCAACAAATATGAGATTTTTGTTTAAACCCTTATTTTTTTTAGTCTTGATGAAAAACAAAAAAAAAACTAAACATTTTGACCAGTGTGGCTCACACAATGACAAAAATACTTTATATTTTGGTGGCCTTGGCCAAATTATTGACACAATAACTAGGTTTTGAAGCATGAATTAAATGTTCTGGGTGAGTAAATACATTTTGCAGACATGCTATAAAGTTTTGAAGTTCCTAAAAACTGTTGTGACATTTGCACACAATTTAGAGAATGTTAAGACTGTTTCGAAAAATGTGCCAAAGCAATTGAGAAAAACTGTTTAAATATAATATATATATATATATATATATATATATTCCCAAAGTTTATTGGTTAAATGCTTGAATCAAATTAGAAGTCATTTGCCAATTTAGCAAACAATGTCAGATATGTCAATGTACTGTAAATTATCCATTATGATAATTGAATAGATGGTTTTGAATGTGATTGCTTACACAATAAAAAATGACTGAGAAGTTCTGAAGTGTTTGACAGTGTGAATCGGTTCATCAGTTTTGATCAACAAGCCATATGCAATTATTTGTTGTTCAAGCTGCAGACACTTGTATTTACTCTTTGCACACATGTGCCAAAGCATTTGCAATTTGCTCAAATCAATAAGAAATTCCAATCTGATGTTAACAAGAAGCAAATTGTTCAGAGATCTGAACTTAATGTTTTGGGAAATACAAAAAATCATTTGAGAACTGAGCCAAAGCCATCGAGAAAAACTGTATTACTTAAATGTTTTGAATTTGATGTATTTCCTTTTTTTTGCATTCTGTCCCTATTATTGTTTTAAATGTTAAATGTTTAAGTCTATATAATACTTTCAGCCCAGTCTTTCGGCAATTCGTACATTCGTTTTACGAATTTGTACGAATCCATATAACCTCACGTATACAATTCTAGCTAAATCATATGTATTTTACGAGTTGCCAATTCGTATGAATTTGTACAAATGACCTACACCTTCCCCCACCCCTAAACCTACCCGTCACTGGGGTTTAGTCAAATCGTGCAAAATCATACAAGTGAGCTCCTATGAGTTTGTACGAATTAGCATGAATCTTCCACCACGTACGAATACGTACAAATTAGTCTTGTATATTTAATAAATGTATTTATTTATTTCTTTAGGAGGGCCATATTTTGTATTATATTATATTACAAGCTCTTCACTTGAAAGCAAACTTTGTGCAGATCGATCCACAGCTTGTTACTTCCAGCTTCTTTGCTGTATAGTTTTCTTAAAAGTTTGTTTGTGCGTGAGGCTGTAATTAATGAGGGGGAAGATGTTTGACGGCTGATATCATGTGGAACGCCAAGCCTTTAGGGTATAACTCCTCGAAATTTGTACTTGTCACTTTCAATGTGACATCGACCACAGCAGGAAACACTCATTTTCATCTGATTATACCCCTGCTGTTTATTACTGTCTATAAACAATGCTCCATATTAAGGCACGATGACAGCTTTTAATATCTGTCGGAGAGACTCCGCCCCTTCTGAGAGCCCGTGTCATATCCTGTCAAAGGCTGACGTCTAGTGGGAGCCTCTGAGCTTTGGTTGCTCTGTCACAGTAAGGTTATGTTTATGTCACACAGTAATGTAGAGCTGCAATTTGAAATGGTGTCAAGGGATTGTGACTCAGGAACAGCGTGTAATGCAGTTAAGATTACTAGGGACAGACAGGAAAAGAAAAAAAAAACAAAAAACAGATCAAGCGGTAGGGAGGAATTGGATTTGAGAGGTGTTCTGGGTGGGCCATGTGATTTCCTGCAGTAATTTGTCTTGATTGACAGCTCCGTGGCATGCCGTAATAGGAAATTGATGATGCTCGCTTGCAGACGCCGTTGGCTGGTAATTGATTGAGATCTTCTGGTGTGCGCAGGATGACATCTGTTCCGATGAAAGGTGACATCTTTAATCGAGGGGGGTGTTTACTTTTGGGTAGGGATCCCTGTACCGTTTTCCTTTTGAGACTCGTAGATGCATTTGTATGCGACTAATTGGTTTTCAAATCGTCTGGGTTGGAGAGGAGAGCCCCTCACTACAGATGTGTTTACTCAGGTAATCATCATTAGACACAAGGGCACCACGTGCTGCAGCTTTGTACATTTGTTAGAATTTACCGCTCTACAAATAATATAGACTTTTCTAAAGAAATCCAACTCTGTGATGCTTGAATGGTTGCCAGGGTGTTGCTACAGTATGTGGTTGCTTTTTACAGTTTTAGGACGGTTATTCATAGTTCAGTAAGCTGTGATGGTGGTTACCCTGGTGGTACCCTGGGTGTTGCTATGTAGTTCAGAATTTGTTGTAGTATTATGGTTTCTTAAGGGTTTTAGTGTGTTTCTTCGGTCAGTTTGTAAGTGTGGGTGGTTACCAGAACATTGCTACAGTATGTGGTTGCTAAGGTGAATAAGTTGTCTAAACAGATTGATAAATGCTGTGCAAATTCTGCAGAATATGACTTTCTTATTCTTATACATGTTTAGGGCCATTTGAATTTTTCAGTTTTTCTGTTTGAATCTTTCTGGATTCCATTAGTTTTTTATATGGATTAATGCTAGTTTTAATGATTAAATGCATGCACCAAAAAGCATGTATAATTATTTAATATATAATGAAACCTCCAACATAGATACATATATTCTGTATTATTTATTTATTTATTTATTTTTAAAGTTTAACAAAAACAAATTCTCTATAATAAATATGTTTATTCAATTTAATAATAATAAAAAAAATCCTCTTTTTTCCATAAATTTCCATTTTAATAGGTTTATTAATCAAAAGCCTCTCTAAGTATAAAAAATATACTGAATGAAACCGTGTGTCTGCACCCTCCATTCACACAGAGATACAAAGAACTTTAAGGATTCAATGTATATATGTATATAATTTTTATGGCTTAATAATTACAGACCCTAGTCCGTATCTCATTTTGATGTAACTGTATTGACTTACTATTGATGTATCTTTTCAAAATTTTTCGAATTCTGTGACATTTTCTGTTAAATCTGCTTTCATGACTGGATTTTTCAATTCCTTCTGCGTTTTCTGCGTTGCGGAAATTATAGTGTCCTACATGTTTCTGTCAGCAGGCAGTGCATTTGGTTGTTCTCCAGGAGCTCCTGTTGAGACGGAGCGAGTGACGTAAGTTCAGGACACAGGCAGGACGGTAAGGTCTTTGTGGGATTAGGGCGCTCTGGGGCATTCTGTCCTGGGGGTCTGTGCTGGTCTTTGATGTGAATCAGGACTCAGGTTCATCTCCCAAGAGCTGCACAGCAGGATAGAAGTCCACAGAAATAGACTGTGACGAGCAGACCAGCTCAACAGTGAGTCATTCTCTGCATCATCTGAATAATTTTTGGGGTTTAATTTCATTCATATATTGTTTTCCATTAGAGCTGTTTGCTAAGGCAACAGAACACAATCTGACTTAAAAGGCACCTAACTCTGCTCTTTGCTCTGAGCAAAACTTTCAGCTCTTATGAGCCAGACAAGCCATTATGATTTAGAGAAGCTCCATTTGAAACGTGGGGGGAGTGTGAGTGCTGTCTCAGAGATTCTCCACCGCAGGTGTCTGGTCTCCATCCCAATTGCCTGTAATGTGTTTAGAGCAGTCTGGAGATGGATAGGCAGCTGTCCTGTGATAAAGCAGGTATGACCCGCTCAGCACCTTTAAATGAGCCTGAACGTAATGTTCCTTGAGACTGTCCATCTGAAGATGTCACTTTCATGTAAGGGTGGTACTTCACCTACAACCACTTTTAGAATCTCAGTTTTTTAACCATACCTTCATCATTTATTTTTGGTATACTGTACAGTATGTGGTTAACTGCTATGTGCAATATCAAAATCTAATTTTATAATAACCATATATTCTTATTTTGCTGAGGCTATGTCATAGCTGGCATAATCCATAACCCAACGACAAATAGGTACAAATACTCTTTAAGGGGTGGAATTTGTTCAAAAGGTACCTTATTCAGTGGGTGCACATAAGTACCTTGCAGTTGCACATTAGCACTTCAAATATATTAGTACCTAAATTGTACATATTATTATTTTATAAAAGCTTTTGTGCATTGGTTTTCTTAGAGCGTAGCAACAGAAACACCCATAATATATACAGCTTTCTGTTATCCAAGATGATACTGTAACGCCTCAGCTATATATCGCTCTTTATTACTGCTGTTAATATGAGATGAGATGTCTTGACCAAACATCCTTCATAAAGGCCGCTCAGATAAGCATGAGTATAAATGAAACCTCTCTCTCTGCAGCAGCAGCAGCCACAGCTATGTCAGAGCTTGTTCTAAAGCACGTCAGAGAATCAGCGATGTAGAACCATTACAGAGGCGCGCTCTAATTATAGACTCCGTCCTCAGCATATGATATAATACCGTTATGTCTGATTAGAGAAACTGTCAGTGGCGCTGAAGGCATCGCTCAGCACGACCCATTTTATCAGAACGGCAAAACGGCCCCACAGTCGCACTCTCATTGGCAGTGTGAAGAGAGATGCCAAATAAATTTTAAAACGAAACATTTATTTTTCAGACGAAAACAGACGACGACCTCGAATGCTTTCGTAACCCGTGTTCTCGTTCACTGGTAGTGACAGCCTGTCATTCCTAATGCAAGTTAACTGTTCCCCAACCGGTTTAAGGTGACGTTCATCCGAATTGAGAGTGCACTGATGTAAAGCTTTATGAAAACATGCTCTTACGTGAAATCCAGAGGTGCTCATTTTCATCACCGACCGCGCGACGAGGTGGAAACCGCGTTTTTCGGGTTTGATTAGCACCTTGAACTAGCGATATTCAGTTGGCAGGATCAGAAATGATGAAAGAAATGAGATTCCATTTGCTGGATAATTGAAACTGCCGAATTTGATTGATGTCTACGGGCGGTGGAAGTGGAGGAGCCGAGTATGCATTGCAGAGTACAGTCAAAGAAAAAAAAACTAGCGCACGACATTGCCTGACCTCCACCAGTTTGCGTGCATTAAAAATTAACAACGTTCGGCTAATTGAACCAGCCGACCAATATTTCCAAGCTGGGATGCAGAGAGGTTTTATTTTGTAAATGTCAGTAAACAAATAAAATGTTTCATGATATTTTTCAAATTATTGCCAGTTCAAAGACTCTCTAACTGTATTAATCTCCGTCTGTAGGAGTTGCGTTTATTATGACCGACGGATGTGCTATACATCTCTTCTGTAAATGTCAGTGCTCTGAGCTGGTTTGTGAAGCTGGCTGTGTGTACATAAAGCAATTTAGCCATTCAGTGAGTAAATATTTGCAATGCGTGTGATTATGTTTGTTATTATGGTGTTTATCCAATGGAGGTGATGCATGATTAATAAAATAATGATTAATAAAAAAGGAAATTTAGTCGAAAACATGTGCCAAATTAATTAATTAAAGTGCTGTAATGTGTTGGAATGTGTGAGTGTGAACGTATACATCTCATTACTTAACACTTTTGGAAATAAAGGTACAAAAGCTGTCCCTGGGGCAGAGCCCTTTCATCAGGTACTAATATATGCACTCTAAGTACTAATATGTAACTTTAAGCTACCAAAATGGACCCTTTAGGTACAAACGTGTGCCACTTGAAAAGTTACTGCCCCCTTTTGTAACTTTATTTAGTGAAGTTAAAATATGTTTGCACCACATTTATTTGGCGGATGAAAGTTATATATGTTAATCAGCAGTTTTGCTTATATTTAAGAATATTTGCTATTTTTTGCAGCACACGACTTGATTTAGTGGAGCTTTTTCGTTTATTTTGGTAATGCTGCCCATTTAATGATTTTTTAAATATATATATATATATATATATATATGCATTTGACTTCTGAGCCTTCAGTATTTCATTTCAATTCTTGTCGCATTAATATCAAGCAATTTAATAAAATATATATATTTTTGTCACACCGAATACATGTGTATCTACATCTTAATATATTTTTTAATTATTATGCTTTTTAAAGTGAAATATTTTTTGCGTGTTAATTTTAGCAATGTCCTCCTAATGTTGAATTTTTCAGAAATATATTTTGTTATTCTGCTTGTACCTCTTTTTTTGCACATTGACCCATATGCTGAACCTCCAGTATTAAACTTCATTTAATGTGTTGCAACTATCAAATTAGAATAATGATTATTTAATAAATAATAACATTTTGGTAATGTCGAATGCATGTGGATATCTACATCTTAATCATTTTTAAATTGTCATGTTTTTTAAAGCAATTTCTCAAGGTAAAATCCATGCAAGATAAACGTTTTGGAATAAATTAATAGATAGTATAAAAAGTAAACATCATTGACCCTGATAGTGGATTTTCAGTGTTATGAGTAATGAGCTTCCTAGAATTTTACTCTTCTGCACCTGAGCTTGTTTCACTTTAAGTGCTGTGTTTTTAAAGTGCTTCCATCAGCAGGAAGCTAAACTACTCTTCTGCCAGTAAACAACAGCACCAAATGGTTCCTCGGTCTGAAACAGGCAATAACACCGTTAGCGGTGACCTCCTGCTCTGCGGGGTTGAGATTTATAGCACTCGGGAGCCCGATTTCACCTCACAGACACCGAAGCTAGAAAACAGCACAGAAAACACTGGGAATTCTGGGCTGGAATGATCCTCAGAGGTGCTCGTAGAGGGAAATCTTCAATGTACGACCAGATTGAAAGTCGCGCTAGTACCCTGTTCTCTTCATTGACGGCTTTTCATGGTGAAGAGGCTCGCGGCCTGTCCTTTAGGAGTGCTTGGAGCCAGACATGGCCTCTAAAATCCTTAGTGGCCCGTGGAGGGTGCTCAGATCGGGGGAGAGCAAGTCAGGATATCTGGATGCGGTGGTTACTACACTCAGCCGTCCCTGGTGTATTGGCAGTGCACTCGATTCAATGCTGTAGACGAAATGTTCTCTCGCTGTGTGTTCTTACCCCCAGAGGGGTCCAGATACAGAGCCTGCAAAGCTGGATGCATTTGTTTTTTAAGCTTCTTTTGCTGGATACCGAGGGCAGTTATCACAAATGTACTTTGTATTGCTTCAAATTTTAGTGTAGGATTAGTTCATCCAAATGTGCAAATTTAGATTTTTTACTCAGCCTCATGTTATTATGTTAAAGGAAATCGAATTTCTACTCTTAAACTTCTGACATAAGGTGTGCAGACAATATTTTAGTTTCAGAGCCAATTTTCACTGGGTATGATTTCTTTAAGCAGTATTTATTTATTTATTTACATTAAATATTGTGTTATTGTTATATCTTTTATTTTATTTGAGTTATTTTACTTTAGTTTAATTAAGGTTAACTCATTTTATTTAGCTTTACTGTAATTACTTTTAATATATGTAAATTTTCTTAATTTAATGTAATTTGATGTTATTTTATTTTATTTTACTTAACTTTATTTTGCTTTTTTATTTTTTTTTATTTAAATATGTTTTATTTTTAGTTTGGTGCATTTTCTTTTATTTGATTTTCTTTTTCTTTAAGTTAAGTTTATTTATTTAATTTGTTTGTTTGTTTGTTTTTTTACTTTGTTTATTTTATTCTATGTTATTTAAATTTACTTTTATTGATTGAATTGAATTTATTTATTTATTTTTTGCTAAACTCCTAAGCCTCGTATTTAGCTGATAGAAGAGCAACTTTGACTGAAATAACCACTCATTACAACCGAGGTATGCAGCAAAGCATTTTTGAAGCCACAACACACACACAGCAGAAGACCCCACTGGATACCACTCATCTCCACTACAAATAGGAAAAAGAGGCTACAATTTGCACAAGCTCACCAAAATTGGACAGTTGAAGACTAAAAAAATGTTGTCTCGTCTTGATTTCTTGATTCTAAATAATCCTTTAGGTCAGTGTAGACTCATAATAATGATCCATTCACAAATTGAACATTACTACTTCTCTCATCTAAGTGGCTGAAAGCATATGCGATTTACTTTTGGGTTTTTAATATATAAAATACATGTTCCACATCTGGGAAAAACAAATCCTTAAAATGTTGCTATATTTTTGCTGCATATACCCAGCACACCTTGAATGGCCATGGTACACGTTTCCTTGTGTTTTATGTGTGTGTGCAGTAGCAGGGAATGTGTTTTCTGGCTTTCTCTTTTATTAAAGTCACTGTCATACCTTTCCGTCAGCCAAAGGGGTTGAGAAGGTCGAAGAGAAGGACCAGACAGTAGAGCAGACACAGCGCAGCTTTTAAACAGGAACTTTAAGATCTCCTCCTGACAACATGAACTGACACAAAGTGGTCCCTTTCCTATTGGTCGACTCTACACAGGGACTGCAGGCTGACTCCACTGACAGAATATGTGATCCGTGAGCTCAGAACAGGTATCAGATGTTCCCTCTCCTCCGTTTGACAGCTAAGAGCTTCACTCTGAGATACAAGGACAGCAATGGGTCAAAACAGATGGAGTCTTAGAGGAAAAAAAAAGAATATAAAAAACAACAACTTCAACTTGAAGTTCCCAGCAAAAACTACTCTCTCTGAGGCTCTGAGCATGAAGGATTCGGTGAGATGCTTTGCTTGTGAGAAACAGGGGCACAAGAGCAAGGTGAAGGAAACACAAAGGTAAAGAAAGATGCTCTCAGCAAAAGGAGAATAAAATATTAAATGACGAAAAGTGAGAATCCCGCCAAAATGCTATAGCAGTGCTCCCTCAGAATAGAGTTTGTCTTGTGTTGCTGTTTGTAGAAGCCACATTAAACAGGAGTACTCATCAAGCACTAAAACTAAAATAAAATCTATTTATGAAAAGTGTAAATGTATGAAAACTAAAACTATACAAAACTAAATTACAATCAGTGATAAAAAATAAAATAAAAAAAATGCAAAATTCAGAAATTTTAAATTCAATATTTAATTTTAACTACAAATTTAAGTTTAACTAAAACAAGCAAAAAAGTTTTCCTTACCATAAAGTCAGTCACATGACCCGACATATGCCCAGTAAACAAATATATTTTCCTGTAACTAAGAAAATAATTGCTACATTACTTCATAAAATTTATTCAGTTCATTAATTTCAGCTACTGTCTGGCATCATCCTCCAGATTAGATTATTTCTTCCGCATTAATTCATTGATACCCTTTTCATATAATATTTCTTTCTTTGTCGTTCCCTCTTGCTACACATTCTGTCTTTTCTTCTTTCTGTCTGATTACTGAAGTGGCACTGAAGCAGAAAGCTTTGAACATCATACTTCAAAGTTTCCTCACGCATGTTTCATGCCTAATGCATGTATGTGACCGACCATCTGGACTTGAAGAAAGACATGAACATTAGGAGTGAAATTCACAAAAAAAAAAAAAAAAAAGTGTCATTGTTCATGTGCTATCCAATAATAAACCTCTTTTAGGTGTTAGCGCTGTTAAAAAAAATCTCAATGGCATCTGGGATGCATGAGCTTTACACAATATTTTTACTTTTTTTTTTATTAACAACCTTTTGTACCTTTAAAATACACTGATAAGCACCAAATGCATGTGGTGATGAGAAAGTCACGTGAAGAACCAAAGCCTGTCACAAGAAGCTTTTAAATAGGTACATATGCATGCCAAACCCACAAAATTATACTAATGAGGAAAGCGTGAACTCTTGAAATACAATGCAGGGAAAATTTCACAGGAATTTGCAATTAACCATTTAACAGGTTTTAACTGTAGCTTTTTCACTGTTTTTACAGCTAAAACCACACATTTTTAAATCAGTCATTTTTTGCTCTTCTGTTTGCTTCTATTGTCCTCAAGTCGATTTAGATAAAAGCGTCTGCTAAAATGACTAAATATAAATGTACATTTTTCATCTATTCAGATAAAACAGTGTAATTTTTATATTAGCCATGTGTCATTTATAGAAAGTTACTAAGAAACAATTATTGCAGCTGCCCAATGTTTACCAAATTCGCTTCCAAGCCCCCTTGTGACCTTTACTGACCAGCAACATCAACGAAGAACAATGAATAGTCTGCATATGACTGAAGACTTTCTTTTGTATGTAAACTAAGCTTGGATGAAATTTGCCAATCAATCTCTCTCTGTCAAACATTTCCCACCAGGGCATCAGTTTAATAGTGACTCAATAGTGAAGCTTGGCAGTCAGGACAACGCAAACTGCAGGATGTGTTCCTGTTACTTCAAGATTAGAGATAATTTAGCCTTGTCTTCAACCCTGCTTCTAACAGACTCCAAATCGGCTTTTAATGGAGTAAAACTTAACAACAGAACATCAGTCCAACTCTCTTTTCCACTCTGTCTCTCAACGTCTCTAAAAGAACAATACTATCAGACTACTTGTAAACAATCCGGACAAGCTCACAATTGGCAACACACATCATTACGGCTTAATAAATCACTCGAAGCAAACCCAGCAGATTCCTCGCCCTGCAAACACGAAGAGCATTTCAAGCATTAAAGGCCTAAAATTAAAGCCTGTTTCCTTGGAAACAATAAACCGCTTGTACTTTGCTCCATAGATCTGTCCATTAAGAAAGGTCTGTGCCTGGATGTAACAGACAAAGGTCTCTTCATGGTGATGCTTACTGAAATCCCCAGTCAGGAAGACGGCCTCTGCTCCTGGTGCCCATTCCCTAAGGACCAGAGCGCTGTCGAATCGCCGCTGAATTCCGAAGGAAAAGCTCAGTGTGAAGTAATCAAAGGCTCCTTCTGCCTCCTCCAGCTGTGCCAGACGCTCAGCAAACCACTTGAATCTGAGGTGACCACAGAAATAGAGAGCGGGACAGAAATATACAAAGAGAAAATACAAAAATGAAAATGACCCCGAAATTTACTCACTCCGAAGCCATCCAGGTGTGTATGACTTTCTTCTTCGACAAACACAGTCAGAGTTTTTTAAAAATGTATCCTGGCTCTTCCAAGCTTGGTAATACTGGCGGATGGTGGCCATTATTTTGCACAAATAAAAAAAAAATAAATCAAATAAATCAAATATACCCAATGTAAAACTAACCTATATGCTTCTGAGGGGTTAACATAGCAACAGCTGTATTAGCGTTCTCGAGAGAGATGAGTTCCGGCTTTTTGGTTAACCTCTGACTCCACATATGACATGAGCTGCATTCATTCTTATAATGCAATATACAGTATATATCTATCATATAAATATATCATCATTTAATCTATGCCCACCTCTAATATATATATATTTATATATATATATATATATATTTATATTAGAGGTGGGCATAGATTAAATGATGAGATTAATGAAATTAATTAAATAAATAAATTAAATTAATCTAGATTAATGTAAATTTAAAATGGCTCATTTGAATTCTACCAAAGGCATTCAGAATATGTGTGCTACCTAAACAATAACTAAAAGTAAAGCCCTATTCGGACGGGACTAGTTTTACAGGGGGTCATTAGAGAATGCTTTGTTTCACAGACATACTTGGTGATTCTAATCCTGTCCGAATCTGCCATGTCTGTGTTTTTCTCTTACAAACATCGATAATTCGAGTTCCAGTGCGATGTCTGTGATATTCTTTTTCAAAACGCATTTCCTTGTGTGTTTTGCTCAATGTGATATGCCGTGGATGCCTTTACCGCACATACAGTACATTTAATATATTTTTATATTTAAAATAAATAAATAAATACAAATAAAGAGCCAGATCACAGTTAAGACTGGCTATTGTAATATCAGTATCAGATAAGATTCCTCACGTTCATTTCTTCACTCGATTACATATGTTTTAATTATTAAAAATTAACTTAAAAAATAATTATGTGTTTACTACAAATAAAAAACAATAGTTGAACTAAAGTAACCACACATTAACATGGTTTTAAACTAGCCATTTAGCTTCACCATGGTATTTGTGATTATAATAATTGTATCAATCTGAATGACTATAGCAGCACGCATACAGAGCGCGAGATCTCTGTGACGCCCAGATGTACAAAACAGACCCTCTCACCTCTGTAATAAACACGGAGGTGCTAGTCCTGTCCGAAATGGTTCATGAAAATCACTGACGACAGATGATAAGAATGGAAGCTCACACGTAGTAGTTTAGAAAACTAGTCCCGTCCCAATGGGGCTACAGTGCAATTCAGCTAGGTATACATCAGCGCTAAAATATCAAGGTGAAACTTTGTGAATTGTTTAACGTGATTTTTTTTTTTTTGCGCGCAATATAGTATCGCGTTACTGCCGATAACGGCCCACCACTAATATATATACATGTATATAAATGATCACTGACAACTGTTTGGTTATCCACATTCTTCAAATTATCCTTTGTGTTCAACAGAAGAAATATTTGGAACAACCTGAAAGTGAGTAATTGATGACAGAATTTACATTTTTGAGTGTACTATCCCTATGAATTCAAAAAGCTGCTAGTTTAATAAAGGGAAATGAAATATTAACAATGCATGTGTTATATATTCCATTAGGTCATAATACACATGGATTTTAAATGGCTAACTATATCATTTGAACCCTTTTCTGAGTTAAAATAGTATAGTTACGGCATGCTAAAAAGCCAAAACATGACCCCATTGTTCACTTCTCTGGCTCTGGGGTCATATGAGACAGTAGAGCAGGTCATTTACTACCTGATTAAGGTCTCCTACAGACCACAGCATTACAGGCAGAGGAAGAAAGAGACAGAGAAATGGATCTGTATTACTTTAGGTAGGCAGGATACATTATTCATCTGTGTTTTGCATGAAGCATGGCCTGCCAGCCCCTGTCTCTAGTTCTCTCTCTCTGCTTCCTTGATCTTCTCCTGCCTCATTTTCTCATCCCCATCCCTCATCACTCTTCTCTCTATAATCAGGAGAAAGGGTCAAGATCCATGGGAAATCAGTCATGGGAAACTGCTCCAAAACTGTAGGTGCAAAACTGGTTTTATTTTTACACATATAGTTGATAACAAACAATTAAGATTAACGAAATGTGTCAACTTAAGAAATCCCAAGAGAGCCCAAACTGAGTGAATGCAGAAGATGATTACTGAGGCTGTCACCATCCAGAAAGAAGAAGAAAATGCTAATTAAGTGTCTGGTATTGATCATTATGAGTATGTATTTCAGCAGTACAGTAAATGATTGAATTAAAAAATAGCATTGTGATAAATGAAGTTACTAAAATTGAAGAGCTTAGACAAGCTTTTTAAATTCCTCTATATGGAGAATTCATGCTGTTGTTTAAAAGAGTATATGCTATTCACTCTGCTCTGGAAGTGTGTTAAGTTTTGGACAGGTTTTTGCTATTAATGCAAAGAATATTTTCGAGATGTGCTTCTAGCTATTCAGAAATGCCTCTTATTTTGCATATTTCCAACTAAGAGTGCTTATGAATAACAAATAACTGCTGAAAGACACCTGAAACTACCCACAATGTGGGAAATATAATACTTGAAACATGCAGGGGAGAAAATATGCTTAGCTGAAGAACAGTTCAAAAGTTCAACTCTGAGGTAGCACGAGCTTGAAAAAAATAAAATAAACGACTGAAAAATAAAGCTGTTTCTGGCATAATGCTCAACGCTACATAAAAATTCATATATACTTGAAAAATTAAGCAGACATTGGACTTAATTTCCTCCATTCACCTTACACAACTATCTTATTTTTTCCTAAATATATGAATCCATTCACTTTGTAAAGCACATTATGTTGTTATATTATGTTCCTATTCAGTTCCTGTTTTCCTCGATTAGTCCATTCTGTTCACCTATGTTGATTAATTCATCTCCATTCATTTAAAGCCTGTGTTCTCCTCTGTTTCGTCTTGTGTTGGTAGTTCTGCATTTTCCTTGAGTTCTTCCAGCGTTCTGGGGATTTATTAAAGGATTGTATTCCCCATCTTTATGCGCTCCTTACAGTACTAACTCCACCCTGACAACCATACAGTAAATATTAAGTTTTACTCAAATTGCAGGAGCATGGGTTAAAAGTAAGGGGTAAAATCAATGACATTGAGTGTAAAATCGCAATATTTAGGTAAAATAATAAACACATTACACACTACTTGATGTTATATGGTCTGATTGGTGGTCTTTTTTTATGAAGCCAAACAGAGGAAACTAAGATTATAATCTAATAGTAGTAGTAATAATAATAGACTCTGTATTCATTTCTCAGTGGGAGGACTAAAAGGTTATTCAAAGAGGGCAGTTTTGCATCTGCTGTATCTTGTTCTTTCTGATAAGTGATCTAGCTCTTGGGACAGTTTGTGTGTTGTGATGATTTGATCAACACAGTACGCTCATGTGTCGACTTAATAGAGCGGTGAGGTGAGCCCTTCTCTCTGGTCAGAGGCGTTTGATTGAAATGGATCTCTCTTGGGATCAAGCCTGTCTAATGCTGCTTGAGCTCTCTCTCTCTCTCTGCCTCTTTCTCCTTTTCCCCTCTGTTTCTTCTTCCTGTATGTACGTCCCTCCCTGTCTCTTAACTCAACGAGCAAAATATAAAATTAGCTCCAGCCTCTCCTAAACGTCCTCAATAACTCTCCCACTGAGAGGTAGAAAACAAAGAGAAAACGTCCCATGTGACGCAAAAGGAACTGACATGCGACTAATTTACAAGATTTTCCTTATATTAATATCAATTAATTTTCTAACTCTGTGAAATCTTAAAGGAATAGTTCGCCTAGAGTGATGGCATGTCTTTTTTTACTTACTACTTTAAACTTGAAGACTACAAAAGTGTGCATCTATAAAACGAAAGACAACACCTCGCTTCTCACTTCTTTCAGACGTATTATAAAATTTCATTTAAGTCACACAACTGACATTTCGCAGCTTTTTCTCACCCTCAATCTGCTAATGTTTAGAAGCTCTCACAACATTTGAGATGACGCAAAACATGAATCAGCTGCCTGAGTGATCTGTCTTGGCTCTTCAAGCCCACGTATCTCCATAACCTTTTAGGGGAGAACAGTAACAAGATGACCTTTAGCAAGCATGCTTTAGCTGGCTGAGACCAGCCTGGAGGTAGTCATGCCCTTGACTTTTAGCCTTGACCACGCTGACAGAAGACAAGCGGCCCATATTTTTCAGCACAAATCAGTTATTGTGACACTTTTTGCTCATTTAAACAGATTTAGACAAATCACACAACTCTGTACCGCTCACATTCCATGGTCTAGAATGCCACAAACATAGTAAAACAGAATGATAGACTTTTAGGGTGTACTCACACTAGGCATGGTTGCCGTGAACCTGCTCCAGTATGATTGTCCCCTCTCTGGCCTGCACTCACATAGGCTTTCAGAATTCGTACCGAAGCACGCTTACGTCATTATGGTGTGACGGTTTTAGGATAAACAGGAAGAGCACTCTCGCTGAACCCAATAGA
>JAUCMT010000002.1:7824681-7836522 GCA_032357475.1 Enteromius thamalakanensis | reverse complement strand
TGACCATGTCCATCCCTTTATGACCACCATGTACCCATCCTCTGATGGCTACTTCCAGCAGGATAATGCACCATGTCTCAAAAGAATCTTTGGGATGTGGTGGAACGGGAGCTCCGTCCCCTGGATGTGCATCCCACAAATCTCCATCAAGTGCAAGATGCTATCCTATTAATATGGGCCAACATTTCCAAAGACTGCTTTCAGCACCTTGTTGAATCAATGTCACATAGAATTAAGGCTGTTCTGAAGGCGAAAGGGGGTCAAACACAGTATTAGTATGGTGTTCCTAATAATCCTTTAGGTGAGTGCATATGTATGTATATTCTCCCTTTTGTGCTACCCTGCTTGATGTCTCCTGCACCTGATATGAGAGCAGCATAAGAAAAAAATAAAGAAAAAAATTACATAGACACACTTTTACGGCTGTTAG
The DNA here is from genome assembly GCA_032357475.1 of Enteromius thamalakanensis. Taxonomy (NCBI): domain Eukaryota; kingdom Metazoa; phylum Chordata; class Actinopteri; order Cypriniformes; family Cyprinidae; genus Enteromius; species Enteromius thamalakanensis. Next base: position 7,836,092 of record JAUCMT010000002.1, on the reverse strand, counting down.
GAATCAGAAAAAAGTATTGGGCCCACTACATTTGAATTGCGTACTTCCTGTGGCGCTCAAGGCTTTTTGCAATAATCAGATCGTCTCTTGTAGGGTCTGTGAGTGAGATTATGGATGTGTGGTCTGGAGTGTTTTCTGTCTGAAGCCTGAGTTTTGAGGTGAGTAGCTATGGGCAGTAAATCTCTCAGAGGTCTGCTGATCTTTAGACCAGGTCAGGAAAGGCGCTGAGCGGTAAACAAAGAGTCCAGATCTAAGAGCAGATTCACTGCCTCCAGCAAAGCTGATTCCTGAGCAGAAAGCAATTACTATAAAACATCTGATTTCACCAGAGAGCCCGTTCAGAGATGTTTACGTGTAACCTTTCATTTGTCCTGAAGAGACGCAAAGAAATGGTGGTTCAGAGAACAAGAAAATACAGGATTTATTTTTTGTATTTTTTTCGAAAAATTGTGCTGATTGTTTTCTTTGCATTCATAGCCTTAAATTTGTAGCAACAGAAATTACTCAGGTATTAATCATAAGCACTATTCAGTGAAACGTTTAACTCTAATGAGGTTCATAATTAAGAAACAGTATGCCTGCAGACAAACGAGCTCGAGCTGAAAGACAACTGTCAAGTTTGTATCATAAACGCTGTCGTTCATAATTGTAAAGACTTTAAAGTATCTCAGAGATAACGCTTGCATAGAGCATGCAGACAGAATCCAAACATTTCATCAAGCTGAAAATATACACACAGAGTGTATCTACATTTGTGAGATTCAGTCCATCTATGTGGTTGCTTTTATACAGTTAAAATATACAGTTTATTTTGAAGTGAAAAAGTAAAATGTGACCTTTAGCTTTTATTCTCCTTATTCAACTTACTAATTATTATTATTTCTGGAATTATAATTTTTCCATTCATTCATAATATGTACAATTTCAAAGAATGTACAAAAAAAGTATCCTATGTCTATCAAGGCTGCACTTATTTTAACAAACCCATTTTTTTCAATATCTTTTTTAATATTTTCTGAAATGTATTGATTCCTGTGATGCAAAGCTGAGTTTTCAGCAACCATTACTACAGTCTGTGGTGTCATATGATCCTTCAGAAATCAATATAATATGCTAATTTTTTCTTTTTTTAATAAATGCATTTTTCAGATTCAAAAGAACAGCTTTTTTTTCTTTTGAAGAAAACAAGTAAAATTAGATCTACATGGTGCATGTTTCAGCTTTTATTATAATTATTTTATTATTAATTATTTTGCAAATTAATTTTTTTGAATTATAGTTATTCATAGGATGTACCATTTAAAAGGTGAAAAGTATGAAATAAGTCTGCATTTATTTGAATGAAAACTGCACTACTGTAAAATATTATTACATTTAAAACTGTTTTTTAACATTTTAACATCTTCTGAAATTTAGTGCAACAATGTGATGAGATTTCAGCAGCCATTACTACAGTCTGTGTCAAGTGATCCTTCAGAAATCATTATAATAACATTATTTTCTGTTCAAGAACCATTTCATACTTTTATCAATGCATTTTTTAGGTTCAAAAGACAACATTTGTCTAAAATAGATTTTTTGTAGACTTTTTGAAAGTCCTTAATGTCACTTTCGATTAATATCATGCATCCTAGTTGGATAAAAGTTTGAACTAGATGGATAAACGAGTTATGAAAACCTTAACCTAAGTATTAAACCTTAAATATTAAACTTACTCCAGTGAGGTTTACACTACTCACATTTCCTCCGAAAATGTACAAATAATAATCTATAACTCCTCATTTGTGCAGCTTATTACACAGTGCCGCCCTGTGCGAAAGATGCACTGTGGGCTGTTGGAGACTCACGCTAACAGGTGATGAAAGACAGAAGCTAATTTGCAAATGTAAATGAATGCAGATCAGAACAAAAGAAACGAACATGATGCATTTTCCATTCCAGTAATACCCGAGCATCTAGAGGTGCCAGTGAAGTGTGTGTGTGTGTGTGTGTACCTGCGTGAGCGGCACCTCTGGCCTGTGTGTGTGTCTGGTCAGATGAGTTTTGTATCTGTAATTAGAAAAGCAAATGACCCTGATTAACCTTCGACCCCGGCAGATTGGGGTCATCGGATAAAAGCTACAGAATAAAGCTGCATGCGGAGCTCGGGGCATCACGGCTCTCTGAGCTTCCTCCTTTTATTCATTGTGGAAAGTTTTCTAAGGCTCCCCGACCTCCTCAGATCTGCTTTGCTCTCACTGGACCTCCAACTATCCTGAAAAGAGCAGCACGCACTTTAAAGCCTTTCCGTGTCATTATTTCTTTTATTCTTCCTTTCTATCTCCGATGCCCCATCTTATCTAGCCCCCATGTGCTTTATAGGGAATCGAAAAAGGAAGCTTGTTGTTTGGCTTGTAAATAAGCCCCTTACAAGAGTGCTGCGGGGAGAGATGGGAGAGCGGTGGGGCCACGTGGCTCCGTAACTTGATCTGGATAGAATAAATCTCTGCAGAACAAGACAAATGGCCTTTACATCAATGGCTGGAGAGCGTACGCAGTGATGGGGAGAGAAAGAAAGAGCCGGGAAGATGCTGGAGAGAAATTTCACATTTCACTATAACTTTCAGCATTACAAAAGGAGACCAGACAGAGCATTTTTACATACTAGCCCATTCTTTGTATTGAGACAAAATGCGTTATAAATTTGCCGGGGGGTGGGGGTTGTACTTTTTGTTGCAAATGCATACAATACTAGCTGCAATGCCAGGGTCTAATACATCCATCTGAGTCATATTTATCTCCAAGTGACCCGATTTTCTTATTCAATTTTATGAGGTGTTGAATTTGATAGTTTAGGGAACATGCAATCAAGCTTTATTTATGTACATTATTTTGTATTATTTCTTACACTGTATGTTAACATTTTTAAACAAGAGCTCCAAGATGCTTTAAAACACCTTCCTGAAAATCGACCTGAAAAACTATGAGCAAGTGTACCTCGGAACAGAAGCTGTTTTACCAAAAGCTGTAATGTTATTTGATTTAGTTAATGGAAATTAATTGACAAATGAATCTATTTATGGCATTATTTTTGAACGCATCCTCATTTTACAGCATTTTTACGTGACTGTCTAAAACTTTGAACAGTGCTGTTGCTTTCCAGGTAGGTTTTTTTCTTCATCTTGGAGACCATTGCCACAGTTCTTCTGGACTGAGTCTGTCTCAGTTTGTTCTGTTACTTCAGGTGACTCCAGACAGACTGGATGATGATCAGATCAGATCTCTGTGTGGAGCACTGGCTGTTGTCAGGCAATAATCTCACTGCATTATTACAATTAATGACAAAAATAATGTTTGGAAATGTAAACTGATATTTCCAACTGACACGCTACCACTAAAGATAGAAATAAATGACTAAGCAACTCTTGTGTCCAATCGCAGGCCTTCTTGCTCCTTTAGTTCTCTCCAGTCATGTTTTTTTATTTGTTTTTTTGTAACATAATGTCTACACCGGACGCTAGCAGCATGGCGCGACAACATGCTATAGAACAGATTATAATCACTAATAACGGTGTCTACACTGGATCCCAACATTAAAGCGCTACCATGTTCTATTTATGACGTGTTGATGCAAATATAAACAATGTTTAATAGTTGCTTTGTTGCATCCAGTGTAAACAGACTTTAGCCGCGCCGCAACATGACAACTGTCTCGTCTGGTATAGACACGGTGTATGCCTTCTTTTGTTCCACAGACGCTTTATCCGCCATCTCTATCATTCTGTCATCGCTTGGCCAATCTAATGTCTACAGTGACTCTTTCTCCCTGCATCATGAGTTGCCATGCCCCTTACTGCTGATTGGCTACAATGTTGTTTTGGTATTCGGCTTGACTTTTTTGAAAAAACAACAACGATTAATTAAACACATATATGGTAAGGGTTTAGTTTAGGGTTACTTGCATGTGGTGATTTGTTGTTATTATAGCAAGTACTTGTAACATATAGCAAGGAGATCTTAAAACAAAGTGTACCCTGCTGATTTTGTCTAATTAGTGAAAGGGAATCACAGGTAAAGTGTGTGTTTGCATGATATGTCCTGAAGCTTTTGACATTTCTAAGCACCATCAACAAGCTGAAGCTGCCAGTGGTGAACTCAACTGGTGTGTACCGCAGTGCCTCAGTGAGAAGTGTCGTCCTGTGAAATAGCTGATAATGGTTTTGTATTCTTCTTGTTGTTATCAGTTTCAGTTGCTTAATGAAGAAAAAATATCCCACAGCCATAAGACAGCAAGCTGGGATATCACTCACAATGTAACCAAGCAACAGAAGTGTGTACGTGTGTTTTTGGCACTGGGACAGTGCACCGTTGCACATTGATTCTTTCATTTTCGGCTTTGCAGACTCTCTGATATGTCTCCGTCTGTTCTGTCAACATTAACTTGAATGCTGATCTCAGTGGCTATAGTCTTTATCTCAGCACACATAACCAGGGCTAAACCAGTTCAACAGTTTCAGTAACCACTTTAGATAAGCGCCCGGCGTTTTTGTTATGCATAATGCATTAAAAAAAGGTCTATTTCAAGTTAAAAATAAAATTGTAAAATAAAGCCCAGTCTCATACAGAATCTTTGGTATGTACAAGTTGGTGTCATTGTTTAATTTGATTTTTAATTTGATAATTGTACACAAAGATTTTCTTATAAAATATATGTTTAATTAACTTTTTTTAAACGTTGTAAAAATAATTTTATAGTGTAGATACAAGGATATGCTATATATGATACACTCTATAGTTTATCAGAGCAACATATTAAAGTTGATCTGGGATCAGCTGTGCTCCTCAGGGAAGGATTTGAGGACTTATAATTCCATTAGAGTTCTTTATGCCTTGTTGTTGACTCTCCGTGGCTTTGCTCTAGTGTTGAGGCTTACCTTATCTTCATATTATCCATTCGCCTTCATCATTAGAGCTGTTGATGTCAATGCATTTTCCCCTTCAGATGTGAAGTTAATTGCATTGTTATTCAGCTGCCTATGTGATTTTTTCCTTACACAGAGCTGCCGCATTAAAAGATGCATAATTCTTTAACTGCATCTAATGGGGTCTGTATTAAACTTATTATTATGCACGGCCCGCTTTGACCGTTCATTTCCCAGAAAACAGTATACTTTAGTAGGTTTGACTGCAGATTTATTATTGAGTTTCGTTAATAAGGTTATTTATTTGTATTTTCATGCAGAATTTGACCTACCTGGTCTCATGGCATAAACATACCTTGGCGCGTTTTTTTTTAGCGAGACGCAAAGTACATACCAGCAAGTACATATCACTGCAGTATTTACAAGAAATCAACACTAAAGGCAGTAAAACTCAGACACCTTTTATTGCTTTTCACACAGATTTGGTTTAGATTAATAAAGTGTAATTTTCACACAATTACTTGAATGATATCATATTATTACTTCAAAACAGTACGTGTAGTAACAACGCTCGTCACGTTTTGACGCTTGGTCAAGACCCTTTTGTGCTGCTTTTTTTGAAACTCACTTTTCGTCGTGAAGAGTTCTTCGTTGTTTTAAATAAGGGTTTCCTTAGTGCCGATATGCCCACATGATAATTTTTTTAATCTGAATATAGTTTCTTCAGATTCTATAGATTTTTCAGTGTAAACCGTCAAAACAGTTTTTGTGCAATAAATCCCTATGACTGCATTTGCTTGTGTGCGTTTTATTTTGTTTATAGGTGGGTAGGTTTAGGGTCGGGTGTGGATTGGTGCTCCAATAAAAGTAAAAAAATATATATATATAATAAATGTATATATGCATGCAAACCATTACATTAAGCCAAACAACTGAAAACAATAGAGGACCCTCGAAACACATTGAAAAGTGACTTAAAAGGGGTACCTTGAGCTTCAGAAAGCGACGCAAAAGGGTCTTGACCAAGTATCAAAATGTGAGGAGTTGGAGTGAAACTGCGTTGGCAGTAAGATACGTAAAAACTGTGTTGCACAAAAAGTGCACAGAGGTACATCATTTTATGACACCAAGTTGGATTTGACCCAGGGTTCAAACCCTCACACCCGTATGAGCACCAGAGCTTAACGTACAAAGCCACGGCTCTGTTGATGTTCCTCTTTCTGTCCTCACTTCACCTGTGAAAGAAAAGAAAGGCATCCAGTTTACCTCTCCACGAGCCCTACCAGCACTCTAACCATAAATCATGTCCAAAACCGACAGAACAGTATTTGCATTCAGATCCCGTCAGCCACAGATGGGGAAGCAAATCATTTATTTTCTTCTATACATCCCCCTCCTTTTTTCCCCTGTCTTTGTCTAGCACTCTGAACCCTCTAAACAATCCTCACAGATACACATATTGGCAGGCACCTGATTCAGCATAGCATGCGTCGCCCCTTTCTTTCTGCCCGTTATAACCCTTCACTGATGAGTTTCATCATGGCGAATGGATTTCCTTCAGGATGCAGGTCTCTGTTGTCGTCTCTCAATGCAGAAAGACATATGGGTGTCCTACAGTGGGTGTGCAGGCATTCGCAGACTGGAACGCAGCCAGTTTTGTGGGTGCCGTGCAGCACAGACTATCAAACCTCTGTAGTGTTGCATTGTCCAGTGAAGGCCTGTAGCTGTCAGACAAGCTGTTTCAGTGCGTGTGTGTGTGAGGCGCTTTGGGACACGGCTGTGTACATTGGCTGCTGGACAGCTTGGCACTAAACCACATCCATCTTCCTCAGAGTCATCACCACGGACAGCTGTTTAAAATCGAGTATGTACACCGAGGAGAACCTGTACACAGATGCAAACAAGCGCGCACACACATATTTGCACATGGCTCAATCACAAAGACACACACATACATAAACAATCACTGGTGACTATATCATGCAACCACATTAGCAAACATACAATCTGGTTTATGCTCATAAATATCCAAAAACAGACACCAATATTTACTCACATTGATATATATCTTGATATTTACACATTAAATACTAAACATATATTTTTTTATTTTATATAAATATATACTGATATATTTAATAATCTGTTCTTTCAAACTCGAATAATCAAGAGTAATTTATTATTATAATTATTATTATTATAAATTATTATTATAACAAAAAAATAATATACATTTTTTATAAAATCTGCAGTATTCATCCATCCATCACTGTTTTGACTAATAATATAACTTCAGTTATATAACAACGTTATTGAAAATCTCTTACAGTATTGATAATATCGCTTAATTCTGTATTGCTTGCAAATTCTATATTGGATTTATTGGCCAGTTTCAGTAGCACTCACACATATATACTGACCTTGTCTATAACCAGTCTGAGTGACTGTCACCTGTTTGACTGTCTCTCTGAGGATATGTGCGTGTGTAAATGCTTTCCAATCTGCTGTGTGAAAGTGCTAACTCTGCTAGGAAGAGGATATTTCCCCTGGCATCGGAACGAGGCTCATATTAGCTACAGCAGATAAATCTGAAATAAGCTGTTTAGTTTCTTTCACCTTTTTTGCAGATTTGGACTGGATTTGAACTTGTGAACTGCAGTTCACGAATTCTAGCAGTTGGTGGCACCTGTTTCACTAATAAACTCATTATTTAAAACTCCAATGATAATCATTTTAAGCAATGAATGTCTGTACTGTACATGTTTTCAATAAAATGATCTCTGCCACAATTCTCAAGTCTTGTAGCTGGTTTCCAGGGCATTGCTGAGTGTTCAGGGTTGTTTGTAGGCTGAGTAGTTGTGAGAGTTCCTGAAGGCTTACTGCAGTTTTCTGGATGACTGCTACGCTGTTGTTTTTTAGGGTGTTCTGGATGGTTGCTAGGTCATTGCTAAATGATTACTAGTGTTCTGGGTGATTGCTCATGTATTGGGTGATTCTAGGTTATTAGTAAGGTATTACTCGCATTTTGGGTGAGTGTGAGGGTGTTCTGGGTAGTTTCCAATAGCCTATTACAGGTGACTGATTTTGAGGGTGTTTCTGGATGTTGTTTCATGTTGTTTCATTGATTGCTCAGGTTTTAATTGTGTTTGCTTATGTTTGATTGTAAGGCTATTCAGGGTAATTTCTAGTGTTTCCGGGTGGTGACTGCTATGGTATTCTGGGTGTTTGTGTTTTGGGTGAATTTGAAGGTGTTGTGTGTTTTCTACAGTAGGTTGTTTCTAAAGTGATTACTAGGATATTCCGGGCATTTGTGTTTTTGGGTGAATTTGAGGGCGTTATGGGTAATTTGTAGTGTTTTGGGTGTTTTTGAAGGTATTCTCACTGGTTTTCTGGACATTAGTTGTGTTTTGGGTGATTGGGAGTGTGTTCTTGTGACGATGTAATACTGTAGGTGGTTGCTAAATGCTTGTTCAGATTTTGGGTTATTCTGAAGGGTGTTGCTGGGGTATGCCGGACGCTCTTGATTGATTGTGAGGGTATTCTTTGCTATTGAGTGCAAGTGATTACTGTTCTGGATGGTTTCTAGGAAGTCCATTACACAAACAGTGCCTTTATAAACACTAATGATGAAATGCAGTCCATTATTATGTTAATTAATTTAACCTTTAAATATGAATTTGCAAATATCAAGACTGTTGCATTAAAATAAAGATCTCAGTCGATGCTGATTCTGTGTTCTGGATGCATGCGTTGTGTGGTATTATGATGATAACAGAATTAACAGAGGATGGCTGAGCCAAATTCGGTTTGTGTCAGTAGATGAGATTATCAGAGCCAACAGATCAGGAATTTCCCAGATTAAAGAGATTACATTCAATGCTTTTCCATCCTCTTGTGCAGGCAGTGGATGACAGCAGGGTGACGCTTTTAGCTTCGTGGATACTGTGATATTGTGGTTAGATGTTATTGGCTGATGCAAATGTTTAGGTCTTGTCAGATGTGGTGTGATTTGCCTTTCTGCAAGAGTGTTAGTTCCTGACGAGAGGACGTGAGCGTGAGAATGAGCTTGTGGGAGGGGAGGGGGAATGTTTACTGGCTTCTTTTTTTTTTATATGTGAAAATGACTGGTCTGAGAGCAGGTCTCAAGAGTGTCTGATTACAGTGATGTCAGCGTGGGCTAAAATGGCGGGTATCACCTTCACCCTGCTGTTTGAGGAAGAACGATTTTGCACTTATATGTGTTCTTTAGACACTGATTGCTCTCAGGGGAGTCTGCACTCACATAAGTTGATACTGTAGGGAAGTCTGGGGTGCGAGACACTGTCATTATCTCTCATTCTGTTGCTCTGGCTCAGTTTATCTCTTTCTGCCTGCCCTCTCCCTCTCTTTCTCTCTCTCACACACTTTTCATTTACGCTAGAGCTGCTCTCATCTGTTCTGTGATAAGCCTGATATTGTTATCTCGAACCATTGTGGTGAGGGTCCAGAAATTGACTAGTGGTCTGTGTATGCCTCATTATGACCACCAGCCTAATATTATTGTGGTTCTCTATATGTTCTTCCAAAATAGCACCATACCACCAAGGCATGGACTGTACTTTGATAGTATCCTGTAGTATCTCATGAGCCGCAGATCCTTTAAATCTAAATCAGTGTTAAGGTAGCTTTGTTAAAAGCTACCTTTTGTGTCATGTGTCAAATGTATCTCTACCTGAAGGGCCAGACACGAGACTTTCCAGCAAACAATGTCATCATCCCAACATGCAACCCAGTATTATTACATCCCAAGTTAAACATCTTACACGTACATGGCCATCCATGTGATCTAAAAGAAAATCGACTCATTGGATCAGGTGACCTTCTTTCACTGATTAAAGGCTTGTTCTGATACTGTCGACATTGGACAGGGGTCAACCTAAAGGTTGACCTGTGTATGGTCTACCACTATGCAACCCCATTAGTAGTAGAGTGAGAAGCAACGTGTGTTTGGACACATTCCTTCAATAACCGTTATCTCACGAGTTCACCTGCCATCCAGTGTTAATAGTTAGTGGTACATGAACATAGGTTGCTGTCCTTGGTGGAAGCTTAAACTCGAGGCTCAGCTTGAACTCAGAGTCCGCGGTACTACGTAGAAGGAAAATGACAGACATAGTAGAGGAGATGGGGATGTGGAGGGATGCTGGAAGAATTGTTGGTGGGACTGCTGCTTTTATACACTTGTAATGATAGGCTAGGGTTGAATGATTAGACTCCTCCTAAACCTGCGTTACATCCTTAAAATTTTGTATGAATCATGCTATGGTGGATCTACTGTTGGCTCGGACCAGATGGGATAGTGTTTCGTTGCCCTTGTGCATCGATGGGCACCTAACGCCCTGTAGTCAGTTTGTAGTTGGTAAATTTGTAAATTCTTCACGATCTATAGCGATCTGCAAGCCATGACATTTCATAGATACATAGATAGCAATTTTTCCGCTTTGTTATCACCCATATATCTGTGCTACAGCATGTTGTTAGTGTTATAAAAAGTATGTTATTACTAGAAAAAGCCCTCACTAAAATAACTATGGCTGCTCCTTGAAAAAAACAACAACAACAACAAAAAAACAGTCATTCATGGAAGATCACTCTCGACCTGTTCTCCATTTGTCCTTGCCAGCCTAAAAAAAGGAAGCATAAGTGAGAATGTGTGACTCAGGTGTGAAGGCCAGGTGTACGGGTCTCAGGTGTGGCCAGTGTGCCAGGACAGCACTCTCTCCCTCTCTTTTCCCAGCGATGAGAGCGGTCAGCTGTCTTGTGTCTCAGGTGGTAAGCTTTAAATGTGGCTGTGAGAGATGAGAAGAGAGAGAGGCTCTTTTTTGGCCATCTCACACTTATTATTTCCAATTATGGAAAGGAGTTGCAGAGGATCAATTCCCTGTGGTCTGTGTAAAACACAGTGTTGTATTTTGCAACTAATAGGTGATTATTTCAGTAATGCTGCTTTTTAGTTGGAATAATTGCATTTCCCAAGCATGGTCAAACTTACATTACGTTACGTTGATCAACTGCAAAAAGCTTGCGTGATATATATGTTCTAATGAGTCTGTATGTTCATGTGTGCAAATGCATGAAATCACTACAGGGAAAAATCGTGAAAATCTGTTGGTTAGGTTTTTTTTTTTTTGACATTTCGTCTCATTTTGCTGAACTTGTCTTCTTTCCCCTCCTCTCCTCTCTTTTCTTCTTATTGTTTCTTTTCTTTTTCATCAATCTGTCCATAGTATTATCTTTTTATTTTTCTTCTCTCATTATCTCTTCCTTTTTCTTTTTTTTTGTCGTCTTGTCTCACCTGTTCTTCTCTCATTTTCTGCTTTCCTACTTGGCGCTTTTCCACTGTGTGGTACGACTCAGCTCGGCACGGCTCGTTACGGCATGGTACACATGGTGCACTTCCACTGCAGTTTAGTACCGCTTTAGAGTGGGCGGGATTATTCACGTGTCGTTATAGTTGCGCTGCCTCTACTG
>JAUCMT010000002.1:7813583-7824581 GCA_032357475.1 Enteromius thamalakanensis | reverse complement strand
TCCCCCGGCTCGCCCCCCGGACAGCACGCCAAATTTGCTTTATACGATTATTAAGGAAGCGCGAACTCGTGAAATACGTTTTTGGGGCTGGTGTTTGTGGATGTTATTAAATTTTTGGTGAAGTAAAGGCATACAGTATGTTTGCTCCTACTGGAATAGAAAGTGAGTTATTCCTGCCATTAAACAGACTCCCCCCCCACCCCTAATTAAGACAGGAAGAGGCAGACAGCAGGCGAAATTGCACACTAAACAAAAGCATCCAGACACACAGACTATGTTTAAAAGCATCCAGCTAGAGCATGCTCCTGGTTATTAAGACAGAAGTTTGGAGTGCTATTTTGGCAGAGGACTTGTACCTAGCAGAAAAGCTGCAAGGTCATGGCCTTTGTGATGCAAAAGAGTTTTGATATAAATGTTTTGTTGTTTGAATGCACCTCTTGTGACTTTTTGTATATTTACGCATATTTTGTATAAGGTATGAAATTAGCATATTCGTTGGTGCTTGGCAAAGCAAACTCTTTTATAATTTGCTTATACTTAGATATTTGGACATTGGTACATAATTTGACCCAAGCCTCAAATTATTATTATTTTAATTTGTCCAACTAAACACAAGATTTTTGCCTGGTAGATGATAAAATTGCCAGTAAAATCCAGCAGAGGTGACCCAGAGTGAAGTCTTTTGAGATATGAGGTGGCATAAACTAAACCGCTTAACTATGGTTGACATTCTTCTGCTGCAATGATGCAATGAAAGAAAATATGTATTAATTGTCTTCTTGTAAACAACCCCTTTAAGACATCAGAAAATTCCTCAGAGTTGGTGTGACACTTTTTGGAATAAATAAAATTGAAAAGCTTTTTATATTCATCCGAATTTGGTTTCCAGATACACTTGACTGATCATAGTATCCTACAGAGCCAATTAGATGTGCAGAGGAAGTTGGAAGCGTACAATTAATTACCTGTTGTTTGGAGAAGTAATTCAAAAGAACCAGGTAGCTTTGAATGAGGTTAATTACATCTGAAAATATAATTTCTCATCAAGTCACACTTTAACATCACATACTTTTAATAACCCCTCACCTAGTATGCACATATTTCTCAAAAAGCATGTTACGCTACTTTTTAAACAATATAGGACTGTGTTTTGTTTTTGTTTTTTTCAATTTACTGGCCATAATCCAGACTCAGCCTCAGTTAGCTTCATCTTTTAGTCTCGGCTCTACAGAGGCTGCATACAAGTCACATTATCTCTAACAGTGAAGGCAAGAGCTTCTTTCTTTGACTTCAAATTGACACTGAACTCAAAGACCATCTAATCTCCACCTTGCAGCTTGTTACACATGAAAGAGATGGAAAGCTAAAAAGAAGTCCATTTCTTATTTATGGGTTCATTTGGAGGGCTTTTCATGCAAACTATTTAAATCCCATTGCTGCTCACCAGGATCTTTGGCCTCACGCTATAGTAACCAAAGAGAAACTTGACTTCAAACATCACTGCACGTCAGATCAGATTATGGGCTTAGTGAAATCTTAAAAGGGAAGTGCTTGTGTGTGTGTGTGCCATGCATGCTCTTTGTGTGGTTCCTTGAGTGTGAACTGCCTAATCAAAAATGAAAATAGTATGCTTGGACTAATTGACGAATCTGACCCTGTCCTGTTCAGAAAGTCTCACTGGGAAACCGCATAGTTGTGGCCCAATGCGTTTGATCTTGCTGTTTTGTTGTTTTAATGCACTCTTGTGACTCACACAAACAAATGCAAAATGTGACTTTTTATATGCATCAGCATTTGAGTGGTAAAATTAGCATATTTGTGGTGCTCGCTAAGATACTGCTCATACTTAACCCATTCAGACCTGTATGGAGGCATATGTGTAGCAAAATTCAATTTGCTATGCAGTATTCAAAATGGCAATGTATTTCTCAGTTAAATTTACATTTCCATTACCTCACATGTGCAGAAGGAAAATGAAATAATATTATTTACATTTGCCATTTACAACAGTAATCTTAATATGTAAATTGCATACTAATTTTAATGCTGTATAAGTTGCAAAATGAAACTGAAAATGTATAATCCAAAATTGATCTGATATGTGTAACATGCCCAAGCAGAAATAGTAATAATGTAATACACAATGTCAGCGTCCCACAAAAACTTGCTGCTGCACGGTTGAGTTTTGCATAGGTGTTTTTTTTTCAGAAAATGTACAGTTTTACTTTTGACTCTGTAACTTTTTGAATCTAAAGGTTGTAGCATCTTCTCCCGACTGTAAGAAAAAAGAAAATGTAGCTGTTAACTTGCACCTGGACAACAGCGGTCCTTCTTGGCCTTGTTAAAATCCAACTCTCCTATATGCTGCCAAGTTATAGCTCCCATATTGATCTAACCTGTGAAAGATACAGTACGACCCCTCTTACCTGTCAGTCAACCGCTGTTATAAAGTGAGCTGTATATCTCTTTAAAATAGACTCATGCATACAACTGCAGGATTTTGCACAGGCAGTGAATCTATGGAGCATCACAATTCACTGGAGCTAAACTTTCACTGAAGAGAACCATCCTGCTGAAAAACAGTGTTGTGCTTAAACTGCTTTTTTCAGTGCTATCCCATAAGTGTTGAATAATTTAAGATTATCTTAATATATGAGCAGGTGGAGAGCAGTGGACGTCTGTTATCGTTGTATGTGGATTCAGCACATGGGGCGGCAGGATAAGGCGCACGAAGGAGGTGACAGGGTCCGTAAGAGAGACAAAGTGTCTTGTCATCGTCACTCTTCGTTTAATTATGGAGTCTGAGCTGTCATGGTTCTTTGTGCGAGCGTCGGCCACTGCTAGCCTATGCTCTGTCTCTCTCCGGTTGACACATGATATGACTCTATCAGAATTATTTGCAGCAGAAGGTCCCGGTGCACATTAAGTAAAGTTCAAGTGGAAGCCGAGGGATTTGATCGTTCTGATACTCTCGCTCTTTCTTTCTCTCTTTTTATTTCTTCTTCCTGCCATGGATCCTTCACTGTCTGGGTCCTTTTTTGCTGCTGCTCTTTTTCATTTCTTTTTAATCAGTGAATTTTTATGAAAGGACTCCTTACTAAAATTAGTTAGATGATTCAATTGAGAAAGTAATGCTGTTTGGATCAGGAAAAGAAAGAAAGGGTCTTGGTAAAAAAAAATTTTTTTTTTTTTTTTTCAAAAATAAAATTACTTTAACCCCTCTTTTAAAGATTCATTTCAAGACATTAAAGTCACTGCTTCTGTAGGTGAGGTTGGATCATGAATGATTTCTGCGAAGATAAACACATTTCGGTTGATCAAGGGCTCATTAGAGCCCTGCAAGGGCCTCAAATTTAAGCCAGAGCCCGGCCCTGGCCCGAAACGCTCAGGCCCGAGGCGGCCCGTGTCCGACAGCTTATCAGAATTACCAGCCCGAGCCCGACCGACTCTGTTTTTTTCCCCTTCTACCAAAACGTCTTATACTGCTGTTTCAGCTATTGAAATTTTGTTACGTTTTTTTATGAGGTTAATTTAGACAAAAGTTTGGAGCGTTTTTTGTTCGTTAAATTTAAGCTAAAGTATGAGTGATCAATTTAGCCTTTTCAAATCATTACAACTTGCCTTAAAAAACGATAGACATGCTAAAACAGTTCAATTATATAACAATGTTTAAACATTAAATGCTAAAAGAATGCACATAATTTTTTGTGCAGAGAGTGACGTTATAAAGCGCGTTCTGCAGGACATAGAGGCACCAGCCAGCACTTGGATTTTATAGCCTTCACCTTAATTTTCTCTGATAAAGGTAGGAGTAATACCCTGTAAAGGGTCTACTTTTATTTGTGTGAACTGACAGTAAACGTGATTTTATAAAATAAGGAAAACAAGCAACACGCTTCTCGTCTTGAACAGGAGCGCTTCACATAAATGTACCAAAACTAAGCGAGAAAGACATGATAAATATATCGACAGAAAGCTTTAAATTATCAAAAGACACCAACATGCATTTGAGAATGGCTTGATTTCAAAACGGGCACCTTATTTTTATTACATTAAAACAAAACTACCTTTCTCATTGTCTTTATCATTGTAGGGTGGTTGTGTACACACACTCCCTACACACATTTCAATTCAAACAGCTTGTAAAAGTGCATGTAGCACCGGATTATGGGCGCCATGTGGGATTTAAAACAAACTTCGCTTATCAATACATACATAAAACACGCACGTATACACGTTTAAATTACTCACACATACATGTATACTATTGGATGTTCAAATATAAATATATGAAATGTGGACACAAATATGAAATCCACACCAATACATCTTATGTTTGTATTGAATGCATATACACTCGTGAATAACTTGCGTATACACATAAACTCGATGCGTGCATACATCCAGACATACTCGCCTATACATTTAAACTCAATCCATGCATATACACCTATACTTACTTGCATATACATATAAGCTTGAGTCATGCATATACACCTATAAACACTCACACATACATTCACAGCGGATGCACGCATACACACCCAAAAAAAAACTCACACATACATTCACACCGGATGCACGCATACATACCCATAAAACACTCGCACAAACATACTAAATAAAATTCAAACCTAGAGTTGAATATACATATGCATATGTATAGGCGAATATGTCATTTTTTTATGAACCATTTGATTCAGAACAGAATTCAGGCAGAATATATATTTTATATTTAGAAAAAATAATTAAACCTATCAAAAACTAATCAAAATATTGTGTGTGTGTGTGTGTGTGTGTGTGTGTGTGTGTGTGTGTGATGTGCATAAAGTGTTAAATACTGTTATTTCTTTATTTTGTTCTTTATATGTCATGTGTAGTAATATTTACATAGCTTAGATTATTACATACTATTGTATATTTATATGTAATATGTAGTAATATTTACATAGCTTAAAGTATCAAATACTTGTATTGATTTCTATTTTTTTATTTTTTTTATTACCTGTTCCTTCGTATAAACTCCTGTATTGTTAAAAAATTATTCTTTCAACAAGGCTACAGTTTGGAACTTATATAAAAAATATTATTTGCATTAAAACTTTTTAGAAAGAAAGAAATCTGATATTCTTTGGAGATGTTTCAATAAGGCTTATTTTCTGCCTGATGACGGTCAAGCAAATATTGTAATGTTGGTGAAATTAAAAATAAATCTTATTTAGTTAAGTGCAGAGTAAGAAAATCTCATGAGAAAATGGCCCGTAGGGGGATGTAAGTTATATTTTCATAAAACATGAAATTACCTTAAAATGCCTTGGGGTATGTTTACTTATTGGTGATAAAAGCTTTCACCAGCTTTTGCAATCTTCATTTTTCAAACATTTCTTTCTCCAGGAAACGAGTTTGGCCGTCCGGAATGGCTTGACTTACCCAGGAAAGGAAACAACGAGAGCTACTATTATGCCAGTCACCAGTTCAACTTTGTGGACATTGAGCATCTGCGATACTGAAAACTATATGCTTTTGCCTGTGACATGAATCTTACAGAAGACAAACATGGCTGACTGGCTGCTGGTCAAGTAAGAGGCACATACACACATTCCTAAATGTGCAAATCTCATACAGCCTTTAACCTACAGAAGGAAGCCAGTATAAATCTCCTTGCTTGATCTGTCCTTGCCGTCTGTTAAACTGTGGGCAGCTGTTTATTGGCCATAATAAATGGGATATGAGATGCATGGCTCATATGATAATGAAATTACTAATACAGCCAATCAGCATAGCAGGAATTCCATTTCACACACACTGTGCACTAAAGACAGCAAAAATAAGTTTTGTTTTCTTTTGTTTTTTGTTTGCTTTATACTATTTTAAACATAGACTAAGCTGGTTCAGATGTCTTCATTTTAGCTGGTCCACCAAACCTGGCCAGGAGGATTTGAACAAGTGTTAGTTAATCAATCTGTTAGTCTCCTAGCCTAGTTTGACCATCAGATAAAACCATCTAAACACCAAAAGAACAAAAAAAAAACAAGTGCAGCAAAACAGATTACTGATTTTTATTTTTAAGATAACAAGATAACAATAACAGCTTTTTCTGAGTTTTTTTTTTTCATGTTTGACAATCATTTACATCATTGCATTTTGTCAACAGGCAGCAGTCACAAATTTGAATCAAGCTGACAAGGTGATCGTCATTGAACGCTCCAAACTGCTGTTCATATACAGGCTGTAAGTGGACCATGCTGGGAAGTATCCTTTCACCAAAGATCTCCAGAAGAGTAGCACGTTATAGTAATGGAGAGTGTTTATATATGCGTGGGTGTCAGATGATATATGTGTATGTAAGTGCATATGAGCTGTGAAATATACAGTATGTGGGAGAGAGGTTAGGTCACATATTATAAATGCATTATCCACATATAATACATGCATGATGAGACAGAGTGTGTATTTACAATGTTTTGCGATTTCAAGACCTCCGTGTATGTCCTTCAACCCTTCATGGCTCTTTAGAGGCCGGCCTGCCATTGGTTGTGACACATTCCCATTGATGTGTAAAGACGAGCTTGTACGCTAGGGAGGAATGGGGAGGGGAAAACGATCTGACAAGTCTTGAAAACACATTTAATTGGCTGCAGAGATGCTAGAGGTGACTGTCATCACACAAAACGAGCTGTTCGTGGCTTTGTTTGTGCGTGGGTGTGCACATGTGATGCTGCGTTGGGGCATTCGGGTTGCACCAATGGGAGTTTGTGTTTGTATGGAGACTCCAATTAGTAGGTGAGAATGAGACACCCTATGACGAGAGAAAGTATGGCTCATCAAACATCACCCACTCGCACACAAATACCCTCACTCAACGAAAGAAAAGGCCTTAGCCCAGTTCAAATCCACAAAAAGGCAACCATTGCCATTGTTTTTGATAGAAAGAGCTTTTAGCATATAATGGAAGACAGCATTCAGAAAACAGGTCAATTAAAGGCATAGTACTTTACTAATGTATTTGAACATACTGTATAATGAACATATAAATCAGAGATTTAAAATCTTATTTAAATCTTAATTTATTAAATGTAAATTTAAGTTTAAAGAAAGTTGTGTTAGAAGGAGGTTTATTATAAAAGTGATCATAATTATAAATAATAAATTTGATAAGATATGATATTTAAATATAATGTTTTTGTTTACATAATATATGTATCATTTATATAATGTATAAATATAAATATATACATTGAATTACAACATTGACACAAAATAATATATATATATATATATATACACATTACTCTATAGTACTAACACCAATAATAATAACAGTACTTAAATGTGTAAAAACTAAATACTTAGCCAAACAGTATCTAAATTAAGAACTTTATTTTGAATTATTCTTCCAATTACATTATTATTATTATTATTATTATTATTATTAAAGGAAATTTTGCCCAAATCAAATGTATGTTTCTAAATATTATATATTGCAAAATTTATGTACTGCACATTTTGAAGTTCATCTTTAAACTCTTTTTATTATTATTTATTATGTTTCTGACAATATAAAATGTAATAAAAATGCAACACAAATGCATTTTCACTTGTGGTTTTAGACTTATTGGCCACACTTTCATGCATAGATCTAATCTAGTCTAAACTAGTTTAAGTCTACTCTTTATTCATTTTCAAGGCTCATCATGAGTCTGTGCTTGTGTGTGAGTCGCTGGAAGCATCAGAATATTGTTTGTGAGCCCATCGAAATGGATGCATCTATACCTCAGATCAATATAACAGCAAATTGTGGTGGCAAACAGACCTGGGCAGCATCTCTCAGATGAGGTGGGATCTATTTATTTTGCCCCCAAGAACAAAGCTCTATGTTGGGGGAGGTTTGAGTTGCTGCTGGGGGTTTCTGCATTCTCCAAGCTTCGGGGAAAGAGAAGGCAATCAATAAAGTGCTGTAGGAGGATATCTCCAGACCTTTTCCCCATTTCTTTTTCCACTTTTATATTTCATTCATTGTGTTTTGCGTTCAGTTTGCACATTTTGCATTCAAGGGAAGCAGACTGGGATAATACTCGATTGTGATAGTCAACAATTGCTTAGGAGGCACACTTTTGCCAAGCAAGGGTTTAATAAATAAGTTAAAAGACAAACAGTATGTGTGCATTACAGGTTGCAGCTGATGCTAAGAGAGTCTTTAAAGCCATGTGAGAGAGCTAACATCTAGGTTACAAACCTAACCCACGTTCCCTGAAGGAGAGAACAGAAGAATTAAATAGGGGAACTCGCCAGAGAGGCCAATTGCCTTTGAGTTTTATACAAAAGGCCAATAAATATTGGTGTGCACTTGATTGCGCTCAGGTGCACCTTATCACTACATGAGTATAAAAGGGGCACGAGTGCAGTGCACATGCAGGTTTTCGCGGAAGAGCCGAGCCGGCGTCAGCATGACCTCAGAGTCATGGCACAAAAGTGTAACGTTATCCTTTCAGTCAAATCACTTCGATGTTACATATGGGAACACCCATGGAACAGGCCACGACCCTTAAGGGAGCGTTAGGCAGAGATCCCCCTGCCAACAGGCGAGATACTTTTCAAGTTTGTCAGCAGACGAGTCTGCACGTAACCCTCCCAACCCCCTGGGGCCCAGGAAGGGGGGCCCACAGGGCTGCCAGTTGTACTTAAGCATGGGGTTGGTGAGCGGAGCACATAACTAAACACATAGTTGCTGCATGTGGACTAAAGAAATGCAATATATCGATAAGATTATGGAAATAATTAAAGGGAAACACAGCCTTCTGGCTGACTGTGGAAAATTGAGATTTGTGGCCACAACCTACTGGGCGAAGGATACCCAGTAGGAACACAGTACAGAGCTACTCCGCTCTAGTTCCGACTGCGGGGCAGGGAGGACTCAGGTTCAGCTATTACAGGGGAACACTGAGAAAAATAGCACATGGATCCCATAGAATTGGCGCAGCAAGCCAACACCAGCTGTACTCCCACTCACCTGCTGTCTTCTTTGAAGACAAGGGAGGACAAAGCCTCTACGCGAAGGCCGTAGAACCTGGCAAAGGTTTTGGGTGGCGCCCAGCCCGCAGTCTTACAGATATCTGCTAGAGATTTGCCATGAGCCAATGCATAGGACAAAGTCCTAAGGGGCAAGGCTCTCCCTGGTATAGATAGGCCAGGGAGATGGCTTCAACCACCCAATGAGTCAACCTCTGTTTGGAGACAGCATTCCCCTTTCTGCTGTCCACCAAAGCAAATAAAGAGCTGCTGGGAGCATCTGATTCTCCAAGTGCGTTCAGTGTAGAGGCTCAAAGCGCGTACAGGACACAACAACTCTGGGCTGGGTCTGCCTCCTCCCAGGGCAGAATATATATATATATATATATATATATATATATATATTTACAGTATATATCAGTATATAGCCGGGCCGGGCCAAACTCCAGGCACTCTTCGTTGACAGTGAAGGCTTGTAGGACCCCCACAGAAGTGCTGTTTTTAGAGTCAGATACTTAAGATCTGCTGACTGAAGGGGCTCAAAGGGTCCCGGTCGCAGACCATGTAGGACGAAGGCAAGGTCCCAAGAAGGTACGAGGTGTGTTTTCGGGGGATTAACCCTAGGGACGCACCCTCCACTGCATCGTGGTATGGCAGCAACATACACTTTGACAGTCGAAGGGGACAGCCTGCACTCCAACTTCTCTTGCAGGAAAGAAAGCACAAATGCAATTGTTCATCTCTGTGGGTCCTCTCCGTGAGAGGAGCACCAGTCGACGAGCAGACCCCATCTTAGAGAGTAAGCCTGCCTCACAGAGGGAGCTCTTGCCTGAGAGATAGTCTCTATCACAACACTTGAAAGGCCGGATGGGTCTCAGCCCACCGCTCTTTTTGGGCACGATGTAGGTAAGTAAGGACTGTAAAACCCAGACCACATTTGGGCTGGAGGGACAGACTCGATTGCATCCTTCGCCAGTAGGACTGCAACCTCCGCATGCAGGATGGCAGCATCACTGTCTGAGCAGACAGTGGTATAGTGGATGTCGCGGCACCTGAGCAAACATCAAATACACTATCGACCAATACGTCCAGCGGTTAGCACAATAAGCATATTTTAAACAGTTTCTTAACCTGTGATCAGCAAGTTAAAACAAAAGTTTTGTGTTTTTTTCGTTCTAAGAGCAAGGTAGCTCAGGATCTGAGCAATATTTGACTTTCCCAAAACACAACACACAAGACAGGGAATTCTTAATTATGAGAATACACTTTTATTGTTGGAACTAAGCTACTGTGCAAACACTAAACCTAGGTTTACGTAAACATACACACACATACACATGATGTCTAAGGATGCAAAGTTATGAGCTTTGCTAAAGTCCAAAACACTTGCTGCTGGTTTTTAGAACCATAACCCGTGAGAAACCAACCAGGAGAAATGTAGCTTACAGCCCTAAGCTTAAATGCATCATTCAGTGAGTAGAGGGAACTGTTGTCTGTGTTACCGTTTTCTCAGCTGATGCTGATTGGCATGTGTATCTTATCAACCCGGTAAGCAGGGAGGGGACCAGAGCATGTTAGAGTGTCTGACATCGTACTTGCAAGTTTACACACCTCTTTAACATTATTTTTAGTGATCTCCGACTGCCGTAGTTGAACATCATCAGCGCCGACGTGAATAACAATCTTACTGAATCTACATTTAGCATTAGCCAGCACTTTCAAATTTGCCAAGATGTCAGGTGCTCTGGCTCCCAGAACACATTGGACTATGGTGGCTGGTGTCTCGGAACAGAAGAGTGTTTTTTTGACCCGCGACTATGCCGTCTCACAGTCACCCACTTGCCCTGCTGCATGGACTCTGAAGCCAGAACGGAACAATGTAAATGAGCTGAACTATCCACATCCAAAGCCTTATCTATAGCCCTCACATTCTGACTGTCCTCAGTTAAAGTTTGGATGCGTGTCTCTAGTTCTAGGATCTTCTCTGTC
>JAUCMT010000002.1:7798946-7813483 GCA_032357475.1 Enteromius thamalakanensis | reverse complement strand
ACCAGTCGTCCTGTCCCTGCAGCTGAGAAGCACCCCCACAGCATGATGCTGTCACCACCATGCTTCACTGTTGGGACTGTATTGGACAGGTGATGAGCAGTGCCTGGTTACCCTTTCAGTCGAATAACTTCAACGTTACATATGGGAACTCGCCAGAGAGAGTGTCACAGCAAAGGGTCTGAATACTTTAGACCATGTGATATTTCAGTTTGTTGTTTTTAATAAATCTGCAAAAAAATTATGTGTTTTTCTTTCAATATGGGGTGATGTGTGTACATTAATGAGGAAAAAAATTAACTTGAACACAAAATAATCTTTTCTAAGAACATTTTGAATAACACTTTAAAAGTCTAAAGAACCTTTAAAGAGTCTTTAAAGAGCCTTTTTCTGCATTTGAAAGGTTCAATGGATGTTCTAGATTCTCCATAGAACAAATGCTGTCATTAAATAACCTTTATTTGTTCTAAGACTATGAATGTAACAGATTCTTTTTTTCCTAAACGGGAACTTCAAAATATTATTCCTATAGTTAGCATGTTGAATTTTAAATTACATTCTCTTCAAAATGTTATGCCACCATGGCTATGATTGACCTGAAAAGGTGAGAAGACCTGAAATGATCACACATTTTGCTTGCAGCAGTGCTAACACATATTTGCACTGCATTCTGACACGTTTCAGAATTCAACAACATGATATATAGAGCTTGTGTAGCTAGCAGCATTTACAGTTTGTGTACTCACATTGTATTGTATGTTTCAGGCCTAAAGCTGCACACTCAGACACCCAGTCAAATGACTGCGAAAGAACAGTGACATTTAGGTTTTTTTTTTTTTTTGTCAAGAACAAAGTTTTTGTTGTCTCTCTGCCTAAATCCTTCTTTCTCAATCCTTACAGAACTTAAATAATACATGACATAAATGACTTTGTTCTAGTCTGAGATAATTTTCTTTTTTACTAGCGTAAAATGGAAAACGCACCATCTATATTCTTAATCTTGATGAATTTGTTTTGCAGAACAGAATGTGCTCTTCATATGAAAAGGGAACTGGGACTCCACAAGGGTCAGTATGCAAGATTCAAATGTATTTTTAATACGTAAACTTAATAAGTCATGCTAATAACTTATCACATGCTACAGTAATATCCTCAGCTCATATTTGGTAAACCACATAAAGTATGATACAGAAAACAAAATCCAACCTCAACTTTTTTGTGTGTGCTTGTACCAGGATCTGAATATTTATCACTAACTGTTGTCTTTAGTGACTGTGGACAATTGGGTTAAAAAAAATGTAGCACTGTGAAAAGTGTTCTACAAGTAAAGCTGACTACACGTGACTGTTAGTAAATCAAAAGTAAATACAGGACTATTGTACTGTTTCCATAAGCAGCAGATGGTACAATTCCGTTTTATTATGGGAAAGTCAGATCACCTTTAACTGACGTGGTCACATGACCAGACTGTGTTTTTAGAGGGTGTTTTTCTTTTGCACAAGATAAGTTTAACTGACAAGTTAATAGAGCCATGATAATGCCACACCCATAATAATTACAATGCATACAAAAAGAGACATGTCTAACATACTATGTGTGGGTGTGTGTGCACATGTATGTTTAGTGTGTGTGGTATGTATATTATATAAAGTACAGTACTTCTCATCTTGAAACATCACAAAGGATCAATCAATCATCTGTCAAAGATCAAATCACACACATGTTTGCCTCGTATAAATCATTCTGCACTGACATAAGCTGAACAAATATAATGCAGAAGGCACACCTTCTGCTTATAGTACACACATATGATGTTTGGACATGTTATGACCACAAATTAATTTGACTGACATATGAAATAAGTTAATTTATATTGTGTTGTTTTATGTGTTATCTTATTTGATGATTGATTTTAAAACATTAAGAGTGCGGACAAAAAAGTGTGTTATTGTTGTTACCTAAAAACATTTGAAATGGTTTAAACAAAGAAATGTTTAAGATATAAATGGACTGATAACAGATGAAACAAAAATATAAACATTATGGGGGAAAAACGTACGTTTAGTGCATGTTTTGCAAATAACAAAATTTCTGGAGGAAGCGCGGTATGATTAATCTCAGCCGGCCTACATTTCCTAATCAAACCCCTTATTATCCGTCCCATTGCCAAGTATAAATAAACCCATTTTCTTCACTTCCACATCTCGTCTTCGCGCATCCCTCCCCCACCCATTCTCCTCCACTTATCCTGCTCGCGCCTTCCTGGGGGGGCAGACGGGGAACGAGCCGGACGCCGAGCTCCGATCCTCGCTAGGGTTCTAACCACTAGGGCTCGGAGTCTATGTTCCCCCGGCTCGCCCCCCGGACAGCACGCCAAATTTGCTTTATACGATTATTAAGGAAGCGCGAACTCGTGAAACAGTATATGTGATGTTTTGTTAGATTTATCTCACGTCTGGGCATAAATGTAGTCAAATAAAACCTGCACCTACTTACCAAGAGTTTTTAAAGTAGAAAAGTATATAGCTTGTGTGAGCATTGACCTCTCTGACCTCTGGGAGTTAGCCAGTCCCAATGAGATGACACATCAGCTTATCATCATTTGATTTGTCTATTTATGCCCTTCTTCTGCTTATAAACACAAACACAGACACAAGCGCTTCTTATTTCAATCCACCATTAAATTTAAAAAGCATATATGATTGGCTAATTATTCAGTTTGCTTATACATAAGTATACAGTATATAGTAGCAACAGCAAGGTCCAGGGAGCAGTTTCCAGGAAAGGCATAAACTGATATAAATGCAAGCTTTGAACGCACTCTCGGATAGAAGCATCATCCGAAGGCATAAATGTAAATCCATAATGTACTTTAGCAAAAGCGCATAATATCGAGCTAATGTGCTTGTGTGCAGGGTAGTTCATATGTTACGACAAAAAATGACCTCTTCTTTTAAAAGAGGAAATGAACTGCTAAATGAGAGCTGATACCCATTGTAAAGACAGATTACAGTCGGATCTCATCCTTGCTTCACAAAAGACTCTACTCAGACTCCCGTCGTCTCTACATCATCTAAGAATCTCGGTGTTAAAGGCATCCTACCGGGACTCGTGTTTCTAATCCTTTCCTTACATCCCGTGGCTCAGAGGCACCGACGTTGTGCATCTCTCATTGCTTTTCAGCTTGGCATATTTATTTGAAGATTGTATTCGCATTCTGAAGGCCTGCAAGAGCGAGAAACTTTGAGTTTCCAAAAGCAGTTTGTGGTTTCTCCCTCCATCTCCTTTGCGTCCCTTGTATTAGTGTACCAACCCTGTCTCAAATATGGAAAACCTGCTTTTTATCACATAAAAGCGTTTCAGTTCTGCTGCTATTTTTCTTTTGTTGTTTGGCAGTATATTTGGAGTTCCTTTTTATTCTTGTTCTTCTGTTGTTTACGTCCTCAGTGTTTCATGTTGCTTATCTGTGTCTTAGTTTTTTCGCACATTGGTAGACATGGAATTTTGGGAGTTTTTTTTTTCATCCTAATTTCTCTTTGTGTAGCTTATATTAAGAGGAAATGTGAGCCGAGGTTCTTGTCACATTCAGTGAACTGTAATGAATTACACAGCATAACACAACAAAGACGGCAGAAAGGCAGACTGCAGCATATTTCGACCGGAAAGATCTTCACAGATTGCCTTTGTAAAGCAGTGTAAGTGTGCTGGCAGGGCATGTAACACGCTGGCCTGATGCACTCCCTCCACAGGAAACCGTTCCATTCTTTTGATTTGATCTTTTTTAAAAGAGGGAAAATAAACACAGCTTCTAGCTTTGGCTTTGAATGCATGTGATTCAAACTTCTGTTTAGGGAAGGAAACTTTTCTGAGACAAAGTCTTTGATTCTAGCATGAAGCGTACTTCATAATGATGTTATCATATTTAATGGAATAGTTCACTTTAAATGTAAATGTTGTCAGCATTTATATAAGATCATTTAAAACTGGGATGACTTTATCTTCTATCAAACACAAATTAAGCTATTTAGTAAAATGTTCAAGCTGCGCATTTCCATAAAATGAAGATCAAGTAAGATTTGAAGTGAATGGCTTTCACTTTTATTATGTTCCTCATGGAAATCTATTGTATGGCTGCAGAAGACATGGAACATGCCACAATAAATGATAGGATAATTTAACTATTTAAATTAATTAATTACACTCTGATAATGAAGACAGCTTGCTTGCACTGTCAAATAATTATTTTCAGCTATGTTTTTGAACAATTTTGAGAAAGTATATGCACAAATGATTTAATATTTTGTTATGCGGGACTATTCTCTGTCCTTCTGCTGCATCACATATGCAAGCATAATCGTGCTTGTAAAAATAGCAAATCATAAACCAAAGCATCAAAACAGAAGTTCTAATTAAAATGTATAAATAACTTTCTGCAACTGTGTAAATCAGTAAATCAGAAAACTAAGGCGAATCTGAAAGTGACAATAATTCTTTTTTGTTTTGTTTTCCATGCATGGTCACCCCTCCTTTATGATATAAGCACAAGGGCAGCGAGGCAGCAAAATCATTAATGAGTGTGCTGTCCCTCTCCAGCTCCTGATTAATGCTGTTTTTCAGTTTTATAGGATTCTTTTTTTTTTTGTTCTTAAACATCAAGATCAGTGGTAAGGATTTACAGCTCATTATCAAAAACTGATCGCCGCCTGTGTTGGTGCTAAAAAGTGTTAATGTGGTTCAAAGAGCACTGAATGTGCAATGGTGTAGTGTCTACATTAGACTTTAATTAGGCTTCACAATAACAGCAGTTATGTCACAAAAGTACTAATTATCACAAAAAGCGTTAAGGAGTTAATTGGGTCACTTCTGAATAAATGGCAATGTGGAGTTTGGACTTTAATAACTGCTTGCAATGGAAAGAGCGACAGCAAAGGAAGAAAAATTAAGAGAGAAAGTATAAGACAGTTTATTCCCCAGGTGACAGACTATGTGGGAGGAGACTTCTTAGTGAGAACTTAAAAAAAAAAAAAAGTGAACATAAAGGAAAGGACAGGCAAAACAACCAGCTGTTAAAATGTCACAACAGCATCAATGCATCTTTCCTCAGAGGAACCCGATCCTATCACAGGCCTCGTCCTATATCTGTACAGTGCATTGCTGCTAATGACAGAGAGAGTCAGTCCCATCAGGGAGAGCAGGGAGCGCTTCTAATAAGGAGGAAAAGTACTGTTTAAACAGAGAAGTTTCAGAGGAGCAGTTGCGAAAATGTAGGTGGGAGATGTCTCCCCTTCCACTGACAGAATGAGAAAGCGAGAGAGAGATGGAACAGATAGGGAGTGGGAGGCTAGGAGAAAGAGTAGATGGCAGGGCACAGCTGCATTGATTGGCTCCAGCTCGCCCGTGGGCTCTGTCGATTGTGCCCCCTCTTAAAAGGTTGCAGTGTTATTAAAAGGTTTCCTTTATCTGTCCGTCACCCTTCTGCTCTAATGATGGTGAGCAGGAGAGGAGGAGCGGAGAGAGATGGGCCTGTCAGAGTCACTTCCTTTCTGTCTCTGTGCTCCCTGCGGTTATTCCCTCCACAGCCATGCTAACATACTACTGGTGTTACTTCCGTTATGTGCCATTAGTGGATTATTATTTGCGATAATGATTTAAATGCACCCTAATTGTATCTGCGGTGCTTTACAACTTTATTAGGATGTATACATTCTGAACTGGCCTTGCTGGTGGTATGGATGTTTAGCTGGTCAACCAACTGGAAAAGTACCCAAACCCATTTGAAACCATATAAACAAACCTACCAACCCACATAGCTTGACCAGGCTGAGAAAACCAGCTAGATCATGAAAAGCATCTTCCCAGCCTACAAGTTTAGACTGTTTTGCTTTTAGAGATGCCTGACCAGTTGAAAAAGTTCCCAAAAACAATCCAGACTAAAAATGTTCAAACCTGCTTAATATATCTCAATAATAAATTGAGAAATTTTACACTTTTGTTCTCTCAATGAGCAAAATTCTAGTTGCAGGTCTGTAGCATGAATAGCTATAAAATAAATGTCTTATAGAGGCAGAGACTTTCAGAGGTAAAGGTGTACAGAGGCCCTCCAATTTGTGAAAGAGTGCGTAAAAATAAATACTTTAAAAACAACATTCCTCAAATTCAAATTTCAAAGGACTCGCAAATGTCATTATCTGCGGTGCATAATATCATTAAGAGATTCAGAGAAGCTGAAGAAATCTCTGTGTCTAAGGGGTTATGCCCTCCGACAACACTGCATCATTCTGCCATTGATATTACTAAATGGGCCCAGGAACATCCAGAAACCACAGAAATTATTTTGGTTCTCATATTATTAAAATAAAAATGTGTTGTATTTACTAGATTGGCCAGGCTGAAAGACCAATATCTAAAGACCAGATTTGCAGATTTTTTCATGGTTTGGCTGGTTTCTAAGAGACTAGTGGCTGACCAGCAGGCAAGTGACCTAAACTCCCCTAAAAGTGGTAAAACAGACTGTCCTAAACAGGTAAGTCGGACTGGGAGACCAATTAAACCATCTGAAGACCATATTCCCTGATGGTCTTTTTTGGTATTTTGGTCCCAGTCTGACCAACTGGCAAGAGCTCAAACCCCTCTAAAACCAGCAAAATACACCAACCTTAGCCAGACAGGGAAGCTGATCTTCAGAAGGTCTAGCTGATTTACAAGACATCAGTGGCTGACCAGTAAATAAATGGACAAAACTCCCCTAAAATTGACCTTTGAAATTAAACTGTTTTTCACAAGGTTTATCCAGGGATTATCCAGTATCATCCAGAATTAAACGTTTTCTCTCTGTCTGCATGTTTCTCCTCACCCCCTCACCTTATACTTCCAAACAAACTCTAAACAAACAGCAGCCTCCTGACTAGTTATCAGTATGCTCTGAAATGTTTATAAAATGAAATGATGTGCCAAATGAATATGCTCACCAGGGGAAAAAACATCCCGAGGTAAATACTCATAATCAAAAACAGGTGTCTCGCAGCAAGCAGGTGTTTGTGTTCGTTAGAGAGAGTTCGAGCACTACAGAGACTTTAATCCTGTTTTCTGATGGAGGGTGCCAGACTTGTCCTAGTATCCAGCTGTGCTCGTTGACCCTTGGCCACTCAAATCGTGTCCGATCAACACGGAGCACTTGAAAGCTAGAAACGGTTTGAAAGGTCACCTTTTGCAAACAGAACTTTTATCTTTCGTTTTGACTCTTTCGAAGTGTGAGCTCGTTCTCAAATAAGTCATTGGAGGACAACATAGAGCACTGATCCAGTCAATGACCTGAACACTGCTCCACTGAGTCCAAACATAGCCATCGACCCGCTCCCGCAAAGTGCGCCAAATCACAGACCCAGAACTACAGTCGGTATTGGCAAAGTCAATGGGATTCACCAGCTCCGACCGTTAATGTGGTCAATGAGCCAGTCTTCCACTAAATACAGATTCAGCTTCAAGACGGCTGCTCCAAAACACATGATGTGGGAAAGACAGAGGACAGGGTACGGGCATCCGAAAGCAGAGCAGCAATGTGGGATTTCACACATGAAGTGTTCCACACCTGGTCTGTAGAGAACTCTCAGGTCATTGAGCTCGCTACATTGAGTTTTGTCCCGAGTTGACTCTCAGATGCTGCTCTGACCTCAACTTGACACGGTAGAAAAAATCTAGCCACCCCAAGAGCTTTGCTTGTCATTTCCTATTCAAAGACTCATGTATCCTAGCCCACTAATTCACTTTGCATCTTTTCATGCACGTGCAGAGGATATAGCATGCAAGTGCAAGGGTCATGATGAGAACTTTGGTTTGGGTTCGTCTTCAGTGTGGAGCTTTCAGTATTTAATTCAAATATAGTTAATATTAGGTAAAAATATTGTTACAATTGGGTAACACTTTAGAATAACGGTCTGTTGTTAACAAATAACTATATGCAGAAAGTAATACTGTAGGTACTGTAGGATACATAAACACTGAACTTAATACTATAAATCTCTATGAAAGCAACTAAACTAACTAAACACTAAGCAGTAGCACATTTAGAACAATGGTAGTTCCTTGTTTAGGTGGTATCGAATACCATTAGGTATTCGCTAATTACAAAATAAAGATATCCTTATTGAGAACTACTTGTTAACTGTGACCAAATTAATTAAGAAAAAAGATGACTTAAAACAGTAACATGTCTGAAAACCTATTCCATTCAATTGCAATCGATGTGAACCCTTCACTAATTTCTCAGGTATACCTCGTCAGCCATCAGGAGCTACTAGTAATCTAGACTATTATTAACCTTTTAGTAATTACTTAAGTGTTACATTGTCAGCCTGCAGGAACTACTAGTGATTTGTTCCATTATTTTAAAGTGGAAAACATATTAACAATTTAAACAACTTAACCCCCTTATTAATTACTCAAGCAGGCTGGTAGGGTAATGTTATACTCATTCCAACTTATTGGAATGAGTATAACATTCATAAAATAGATTCTGCAGAGAACCCTTCTGATGTGCAAGCTTCAGAAAAAGACATTTAATGACCTTGTTAAGAATAAAAACAAAAAAATACTTTTTAGAGATGGTACTGTTGTCGTTATTAGTAATTAATTGGCTATTCTTTATTAATTGGTCATAGTTAAAGTAACATTCCGTGTCTGTCTGGTCCAGTTTCCCCCCCTTGTCTGTGTCTTTTTGGTTTCTCCCTCATTAGTTCATTTGTGACACCTGTTTTTGTACACCTTTCATCACCTTATTCATTAGTTCCATGTCTTTAAATACCGTTGTCTTTTCATTTGGATTTATGTCGTGTTGATGTTCCGTAGACACCTTCCGTGTGCGTTTGTTGCTGCATCGTCAGCGTTTTGTTTTCGTTCAGTGTTTTCAATAAATCTCCTCGTAGAAAAGCCTTTCGTGTCTACTCCGCTCCTTGCCGCGCCGAGAGGCGCAACAAGCTGCACCCAATCCCGGGTTGAACGTGACAGTGAAGTAGTTTTCAATAACAATGTTTTTATTTAGTGATTATTAAATACCTTTTAAGCACTTCCTTTGTTCAAAATTTTCTATTACTGCTTTGTTAATCTTGGAGATTTAATGCTAATCAAAGAACCGGCTTTACTGAGGAAATGCACAAAAATATTGATACAGTATATATCGCGCAGCCTTATTCTTCCTGTATAACAACTTAAAAATGGCCCCTTATTCTGAAGTAACACAAAAAATGGTAATAACACTTTCTCATTAACTTTTTGTTGCTTAATTGTTCATCAAAGGTCTTGAAGGAAGTTCGGGATGAGGATTGGGATTTGGATTTTAACAAGTCTCTGGTGTTCTGGCTGATGGACAAGGAGATGTACACCAACATGAGCGCTATAATTGCCATGACGCCTTTTACAGACCGCGATATCTAGCTGCATAAACTCATCCGTCTTCTCACTTCCAGTCTAGAAGAGGAGGGCCACCTCAACTTCATGGATGATTCTCCTTGGAAACCGGTTTTGCTGGATACTGGGTGCTTTTCTTTAGTGTGCTTCGACCAAGGAACAGGGATTGTTGACGTTCCTGGTAGGCGTGAACTAGTTTTGAAGTTGAAAGGCATATTGAATCTAAGACTGATTGTGTGCTACAGGATCTTCCTCCTGAGGATTTTTGAATGGATTTCAAATGGTTAGTTTCCTATATTGGTGTGATTGCGATTGGCATTACAATAACCTCTATAATGTCTATAACACCACTATAGACACTATCTCAGACAAGTGGCCAAAAAGAAGGCTAAGTAAGTGTGTACACACATCACAACACAGGAAAGAAACTCAGTCGTGCCAGGCCTAAGGCGACAAAAGATTGCTGTCTGGATGAGTAAAGATGTCTTTCATTACAAGCGCGCTACTCTTCTATCAAACGCATAAAAGCATTTCACTTTGTCTGCTCATCCATGTCTGTACGACAGTACTGAAAACAGTAATATGTCCAAAGGTCACCATCTTTGTATCTCCCCATCTACAAATAGTAAGTAAAGGCACTCTGGTATAATTGCACACAAAGCGAGTGGCAGTACACATTTAGAGAGGAAAAAAGGAACGTATGCCTGAGACTCAAAACAGTCAAGGCCAGACAGCAAACAGCAGTGCCATCAGATCGATGGCAAGGCAGTCGTTTAGCCCGTGTTGAGCGAGAACAAATTGTTCGAGCAAAAGAATCAATCTGACACGTCAAGCCTAAAGCTCCTCATCCTAGAAAAATTCCTCTTAACTCAAAGCAAGAGAAAGGCCAGCAATGGGAAAAAAAAACATTTGGTGAACATGGAAAAGGACATACCTGCATTTCAAAAGGCATTTGTGTCCATAACGTCAAAGCTTTGGAAGGTAGAGAATATTGTGTGCTTGTTATTTTCACACTATTTGGTGTAAGTTGTCACGATGAAAACTGCCAAAGTCTAATAGGCTATTTTTGTAGATTTAAAACATAATGTGACAACAGCCCTAACTACGATGTGGCTCCTAAAATAATTTCTAGTGATTAGATGTAGAGCAGAAATGGTCAATTATATTTTAGTTAATAATTTAGTTACTTAAAATGTAAACTGTGTAAAGAAGCACTTGGGGGAACAGAGCAGGTTCATCGTGGCTGTTCAGGTGAAAGACTAGACTGCACTTCTTCTCAAATCAATGCTCAGTTTTGCTCAAATCCATCCACACAAACACATTGATCTCTCTCCCTGCTAACGCTGTTAATTAGCATGCTGCGCTGCATCATCTCCTACACCAGCCGACACGCTAGCGCAGCTCTGTAAATATTCCAGCCATTTCAGAGGTAGCTGTTTGAACTGTGAGAGCTGCTTCAGGCTTGGCAGATTAACATCCGCTGGTTCATGAGATGGTTGTGGTGCACGTCCATTCCACTCTGCCCTCTTTCTCTCCGGATCATTGTGCTATTGGACATTGATGTTAGCAGTGTTCCTCCTCTGATTAGTAGTTCTCTCTCATTGACTTTGGCTCCTCTCTGAGGGAACTAGATCAAAAATCGTTACGCCTGTCTGCCTCTGCTGTTTGTTATTACAACCATCATTGCTGTTATTAAGGCTGTGCATGTACATAGAGAGGCTAAATTGGGGTTTTGAAGATGGAAGAACATTAAAATCTGATGTTGATCCTTGTGCTCTGCCTTCTGATAGCTAGCAAGGATAGTTGAGCTAAGCTTTTCTTCTACTCTGATCTAACAGCATGACGCAGCTAACACTGCCCTTTACTTTTGGGATGGTATTCTGCAGCTGAGAAGCAGAGCTGTTTTCCTTTAAATGTGATGCTTGGAACTGAGGTTCATCAGACTGGGGAATCTTATTTCTCACAGTCTGAGGGTCCTTTAGATGCTTTTTTGCAAATTCCTTGTATGTTTTCCTGTCTTCAGTGAGGATTGAGTGACCAGGAGGACTTTGTGACCTGATTCAGCTGATAACTTGGGGAATCAGCACAATCGGGGGAAAAGCATAGAGGAGGAGGCTGGGCCAGTTCTGGGCCAGCGCGTCCATTGCCCTCGTGAAATAAGCTGGTCAGCGAGTGTTGTTGCCTAAAGCGAAAAGATCCACTTCCGCTTTGCTGAACATTTTCCAGATTAACTGGGTAGTTCCTGGGTGGAGAGTCCATTCCTGTGGATGGACTGCTCATCGTGACAGCATGTCCACGCATTGGTTCAGTTATCATATACCGACGATGTCGATGTTGAAAATTAGTACCACACGATAATCGAAAATATCGGAAAATAACAATTAGGCTTTAAAGAGGAAGGAGCTAAATATAAATTTTAATAGCCTAGTAGAAGCCTATCATTTACTTACCTTTTCTGTTTTTAATGCATGCATACACCGTAAAGCACATCATTAAAATGTTGATAAGAAGCCGCTGTGTCTATTTTTATTGTGCAGAGAAGCGCGTTAAAAAGGAACACTGTAGCCTATACTTTGACTAGAATTTAAAATATCTTTAGAAATATCAAACATTAATTAGCACTAGCAGAACAGAAATAAAAGGATTATAATAATTAAACAAATGAAACACAGAAAAAGCAAATCCAATTTAATTTATTGACAAACTGCATTTATCAGCAACCCATAGGCTATACAACAAATTCTTCAGTTTGAAACAAATGGTGGACGTCCAAAAAAAAACTTGAACACGGGCGTGTCAGGGCAGAACAGGGCGGGGCAGATGATATGATCAAATATTACGATATTTTTAAAGGCATTAATCAATTTTTTTTTTTTTTTACATATCGCCCAGTCCTAGTTAGTTTACTACTTACTTGGAAAAATGTATATTATTACGTAACTTGCTTTACTTGTAGTGCGTTACCCCCAACACTGATAGTAAGTACATGTAATGTGTAAAAAGGACACCATTAAAAAGTGTTACTGTAACTGTAATTTAATTGCATTTTACTTCTCAGAAACTCTAACATATTAGTTAAATTTACTTTGTAATTTAATTAATTAACATCATTAAATGTTAAATACTACTTATGTTTACATTATTTACATGTAATTTATTTCTTGGTTACATCTATTTTTCATTCAATATAAACAGTAATAAAACATTTTTTCAGACAATAGAATACAAAAACACTACAGGAATCTTAAACGAGACTTTCTTTTTCTTAACATGCCAGCAGAGCAAATAATCCACCAATTTAAACCCGCTATCTGCACACATCCAAGGATTTGGGGGTTAGCGTGGGAGAAATAAGAAGAAAAAGAATTAAAGTTTAAAGTAAAAAGGAGGTTAAATAAAAACAAGAACAAATCAGCCTGTCACTGGAGTGTGTGGAAGTGGAAGCAGGAAAACACCAGTCCTGATTAATAGAAATTTCAGCGGGAGATCAGAGAAACATTAGCCTGACAGTGCGGAGGCTGCTAGACAAGGCCTGAGAAGCACACAGGAAGGCAATGTGCCTGAAGAGGCTTTAATTGAATTTGAAAGTGGTGCCATTTTCTTCATGCAGCGAAAGAGTTTCGTTTGTGAGCCTGTATTTATTTACTCTCTGTTTTAAGTACCTCTTCAGTCGTTTTCAATGGAAGAGGGAAGGTTGAGAATTCGGAAACAAGGAACAAAACATGCCATTCCCCTCTTTTGTTCTTGGATATCTCTTGTTAGCCTGCCTGCTCTAGCAGTTGGCCATTTGTTTTAAGGAACATTGAGCTGTTCTGTTCCTGCTGGTTCACTATACTTTTGCGGTTGGAACATAAAGTTCAATTTTATTTTATTGACATTTTTCTGAAGTAAGACAAACAAATAGTGCTAAATAGCTCACTGCATAATACACATTTATGGAATAATTCACTATTTTGTCAAAGGGAAATTAAAAATAACAATTTTCACTTGAGATTTGTTGGTAAATAACAGAGAGAAACAATAATAGGAAGGAAGATGGCAGCATCATTATTTTATTTTTACAAATGTCTAAATGTCTAAAGAGAAAATAAAGTTAAAAAGATGTCTTTACTTCTACCAAAACATTTGCACAGTATATACAGTGCCCTCCACAAATCACCATTTCAACGGTGTCACGCTTACTTCGGTGA
Source organism: Enteromius thamalakanensis (assembly GCA_032357475.1). NCBI lineage: Eukaryota > Metazoa > Chordata > Actinopteri > Cypriniformes > Cyprinidae > Enteromius > Enteromius thamalakanensis. The sequence continues at coordinate 7,799,894 of JAUCMT010000002.1, read as the reverse complement.
GCCCCGAGCAGGCTCTGGTCATGGAACAAGAAGTAGATACCCGTCTGAGGAAGGAGGCCATAGAGTTGGTTCCTCCTCAGCTGGTACTTCATAGTTCCCAAGAAGGATGGAGGGCTGAGGCCCATTTTAGAGGCCCATTTTCAGTCAGCTAAAGTTCAAGATGCTCACAATGAAACAAGTGGTACTACAAATTAGGTCCGAAGGCTGGTTTGTAGCGATAGTTCTAAAAGATGCATGCTTCCATGTGTCCATTCATCCTTCTCACAGGAAGTCCCTGAGGTTCGTTTTCAGGGGCAAAGCGCACCAGTATGGGGTTCTTCCCTTTGGCCTAGCACTTTCGCCCCGAACATTTACAAAAGTGTAGTGGTGAATATCAAGAAACGTGTGGTTTCTCCGGTACAGAGGACCACTTATTTAGGCGAGGTATGGGATTCAACTTTGATGCAGGCACGCATGTCCCCTGCTCTAGTAGATTTGATTCTCAAATCAGAGAAGGCCGGTCACTCACTCTTATACACTGTAAAAGTAATAAGTTGACTTTACTTAGAAAAGCCATGGAAACTGATTGCCTTAAAATTCTCAATCAAATTAGGTCATTACTTTTGAGTTGATACTACTTACCTCATCTTTGTACAGTTAACTTGCGTATTTGTAGAGTTTACCATTGTCACACTGTCACCTGGTCCTGTCATTGTGTTTATCTTGTCCATGTGCTCTGTTTTGTTTACATTATTTTCCCCATGTGCTGTGTCTCATTTGTAACATTTGTAACCTTGACAGTCACATGCCTCCCAGTTTCCATCCAAACTATCTTATATTGTGTCCCGAAGACAGATTTGGAACTCAATGGGGGTAAGTGATTAATGATTAGTAAGGCTGTCACGATTTCGATTTTAAATCGAAATCGATCGAAATTCATGCTCAATCTCGATTATCGAATCAAAATAT
>JAUCMT010000002.1:7779893-7794761 GCA_032357475.1 Enteromius thamalakanensis | reverse complement strand
GCCTCTGAAGGAAGTGACTTGGAAGGACCAGTCCTGCCAAGGAAGTATCCTTGACATTGAGAAACACCCCTTGTCTCATTGCATCAAGGGCACAAAGTGCTTAACCATTGTAAGTCCACAAGTCTGCTAAAATGCTAACTCGTTCATTAACCAAAGAAGTGACAAATTATCGAATAATTCACACAACTAAATCAACAAACCAAATGTTGCATTTGCTGACAAGAAGCTCTGAATCAAAACAGGACAATCAGGTCTTCAGCACTTGGAGAAGCTTATTGTTCACTTCCATTTCCATGAGCCTCAGATTTATATTTGCTAGATGGGGTTCAAGGATTGCTGGGGTCATTTACTCATAATGTTTGAGTTGAGTTGAGTAAGCACATGCTGAGAAATCAGCTAGTGGTATGCCACCATAATGAACCTAAAGAACGCATACAAGCAGATCTGAGATTCCTTTTCTGGCCATTGGCCGCTGCAGTGGTTTTATTTAAACCAATCGGCAAAGTGCCGTCAGCAGCGGATTCTGTGCTGTCCCTGACTGGAAGCCTTCCTCTGATGTCTGCAGCTGGATTTCCCCCTGCCGCAGTCTAACGCGTTCGCTCATTGACTCTCTCAAGCATCTTTTGTGCTCAGCCGAGAGCTGTGTATGTGCTCTTGGGATTGAGCATTTGAGTGAATTATGCAGACATAATCCGCCTCCTCAGTGTGTGTTTCAGATAAAGATTCGTGAACATCCTCATGGGCTGCGCGTTTCCTTATAAACTCTCTCAAAAAAAGGGGCGCAAGCTCAGTCTGCCTCACAGTCTAGCAGCGCGTTTTCACTCTCTAAAGCTTTAATTTTTTTTCTCCCTTCAAAACGAGAAATGAATTCGCAATCAAGATGGAGTATGTTTAAGTAAAATATTCAAACACAATCAGCCTTCTCAGTATGTATTTCTTAAGATTAGTGCACTAGCTGCACTATCTTTATAATGCTGCTTACAGTCTAGACGCGCGTTTTCGCTGAATCTCTCACGCTCTCATTTTCTTCCCTACCAGGCGAGAAATGAATTCGCGATAGAAATGGAGTATGTTTGAGCGAATTATTCAGGCACAATCAGCCTCAGTGTGTTCTTCTTGAAGATTAGTGCACCTAGTTGCAGTTGCATCTTATAAGGCTGCTGTACATTTTATTCGCGCACGTTCGCTGACTCTTACGCTTTTAGGCATCAGCTCTGTATTTCGAGTTGAGATTGAGTAAGTTATGAAGAGCAGTTTTGCCCATTCACAAAATGTCATAAGTTATCAATCCCTACACAGCGACATAACTACAGACATAATAAATCCCTTATCACTCCCTTATGCCTGGGTATTTTGCGGGGTGTCAAAGTAGGTTTTGGGGATAATAGAAAAAGGCTACTGCCTTCAGTTTGCCAAAAAACTGAGGCCCTTCAATAAAATTATTCATACTTCGGTCAGGTGCTACAAGCCGAACTCAATACGCTGCTATTAAAAGGAGTGATTCAAATCGTTTCCCCCTCAACCAGAGAAAAAGGGTATTACAGCCGGTACTTTCTAGTCCCAAAGTGAGATGGCGAGCTCAGGTCCATTCTAGACTTAAGAGTTTTAAGTCACTTTCTTCTCAAACGGCGCCTGGAGACTGGCTGTTTTTGCTGCACCTGAAAGATGCTTGCTTTCACATTCAGATATCTCCCCATCACAGGCCATTCTTAAGATTTGCCTTCGAGGGGACTGCATATCAAGATACTGCCCTTCGGTCTCTCCCTAGCCCCCCGCACGTTTACAAAGTGCATAGACGCGACGCTTTTTCCTCTGAGAATGATGGTAATCCACGTGCTGAATTATCTGGATGACTGGCTTATTCTGCGCAGCCTCTTTCGAACCCGGCCCCAAACGCACTTTGAAAGCCTTTCAAAGGATGCTCGGTCTGATGTCAGCAGCCTCGCCAGTCCTGCAGCTCGGCCTCCTACACACGAGGCCCCTGCAGTTCTGGTTAAAAGCATGGATGTCGCCACAAGCCTGGCGTCTCGGCCACTTAAAGCTCAAAGTAGTGTGTTTCGGCACTGCGCCTATGGAAAGACATTCAATGGCTGCAGAATGGAAGGACAGGAGGAGAGTGCTTCTGACAGACGCCTCCAAAATGAGTTGGGGCGCACTGCACGAGGGCTCTCCCCAGCCTATGGTCAGAGAATGACAGTGGATTACACATCAACTGTCTGGAAATGATGGCAGTGTCTCATGTGTGTCACTTCTTCCTTCCACTCCTGAGGGACAGTCACGTTCTGGTTCAAAATGACACAAAATGTCAGCCTGCCTCCTGAAGTGGGCCCTGCCAAACTTCCGCTCGATAAGAGCATCTCACATACCGGGCCTTCTCAACCAGGGCGCAGACATGCTGTCAAGAGGACAGGTCAGTCCAATAGAATGGACGCTTTACCCCCAAATAACCCAGCTAATCTGGTACATATTCAGAAGAGCAGAAGTAGACCTTTTTGACCTTTACTCGCTGCCCAGTATATTTTACCAAGAAAATGGATGCCCTCGCCCAAGTTGGCTAACCGAGGGCACAATTTGGCCCGAGCTGTGGCCAGCTTGACGGGAGCCTGCCTGCTTTCCAGAGCGTGTACTAAATACTATTTCACAAGCAAGAGCCCCGTCTACAAGGTGCGTTTATGCTATGAAATGGTCTGTGTCTTATAGATGGTGTGCAGAGCACAACAAACCCCCCCCCCTACATGTGACATATCACTGATATTGTCATTTTTACAGCACCAGCTAGACAGGGGTCAGACCCCTTCTACACTTAATGTGGCTTATGTGGCGGCTATAGCAGCCCACCACGACCTTATAGCAGGACAGACTGTGGGCAAGGATGGTTTACTCATTCACTTCCTGAGAGGAGCGAGGCGGCTGAAGCCCCCCCGTCCTCTTACTGTCCTCATGTGGGATTTGCCAGGTTTTATAACTTGGATGTCCCTTCGTTACATGCTAGGATTCTCTCTGCATAGACCCTCTTTAAAATCGCTAAAATCGAGCCTGGCCATTTTTATTGTCACCTCACGTAATTAGGCTGATCCAGCCTCCATTTCATATGAAATCCTACAGGCTTTAGCCTTTTTTGTCTGATTGACTATCGCTGTCCAGGCTGCTTTATTCCGGCTGCAAACTCGCTTTCGTGTGCAGGGTTTCATTTATTGCCTTTGCCAGTGCTTTGATAGAGTGCTTAATTCTCTAAACTGATCTCCCTTACAAAGTGAGTTCAACTAAGAGTTTTATTCTTACTAGGCCTCTGACTGCCCTTTTCACCCAAGTCACAGCCCAGTTCCCCAACACAGTTCATACGTAAGTTGGCCCAGTCTGGTCTAGCTTATGCACGGAAAAATCATATTTCTAAGTTTCATTGTTTTGACCGCTTAGCGCTTAAACAAGGGACTTGGGATATGATTATATCTATATCACTTATACACATTATAAAAACTCACTGCGAAACCGCTGTGAGTAGGGACATATTTTCCCTTGTTTAAATAAAACCACTGCAGCGGTTAATGGCCGTGTAGTTTCACTGCATGATTAGAATAGGCTTCAGTTAAGGGGAAAAAAGGAGTTTTCCCATAGCGTCTTAGTAGACGCAGAAATCGTTCCATGTGGGTTACGGAAGTAAGTTACCTATTCATTTTCTCATCTCTTAAATCAGCATAATATTTCTCTCAGAGCAGCACATATATCCATCATAAATAAAAGTAACAGTGAGGGAAAAAACAATTGTGTATACATATATATATAATATATATATATATATATAATAGCAGCCTCTGTAAAGAGTATATAACAAGTGTTTCATGCAATCTATTCAAAAATGTACATTAAGAGCAAAGTATGCTTTATTCCTTTTAGAGTGCATATTGTTACATGGAATGTAGGCTCTGGTATACCACCTGATGACATCACTTCTTTGTTTGGATCTGGCATTGAAAATGGGAGCACTGACATGGTGGTTGTCGGGTAAGAATAAGTTGTATTTTTCAGTTTTATACCTTCCATTATTGTTGTTATATTAATTAACCTACCCTACATTCTCTGTGTGCTCGGCCTGCTATTTTTCATTTCCATGTCCTTTTTTGTCTTTTTAGACTGCAGGAAGTAAACTCTATGATAAACAAGCGACTTAAAGATGTTCTATTCATAGACCAGTGGAGTGAGCTGTGCATGGACACACTCAGTCGTTTTGGATATGTGTTGGTCAGTATAAAATTAGATGCATATCAAGTTTAAAAATAAAGAAAAGACTTTCATCATTTACACACCATCATGATGTTCATCATGACAAAAACACACAAGAAGATATTAATATTAAAGATATTACCAAACTTTATTCCATAAAAAAGAGACAGAACCATAACAAACTACTGGAGATGCAAAAATTAAGCATTTAAAAGATACATGCAACTCTAATTAAAATTTTTTTTTTTCATACTTCTGGAGAGAAATAGCACAAACACTGGTTAAAACATTGTAGCACATGTTAACTCCAATAAGCTCCATAAATTTTACACATCTCATTGCATATAGCCAATGATACAATACATTGAAGATATGAAGCAGCTACCTATACAATGCAGTGCAATCCGATTAGATTTGATTCAACAATGTGCAGTTGAATTAAAAAAGATTAAGCAATTAAATATGGTAGAGATAGCTCACTTTAATTTTTTTGGTTTAGACGGATAGCAAATCATAAATTAACTTAATTGCCTTCTGACTTCTAACACCCTGGTCTATGTAATGTTGTGTAGTCATGTTCACATTGAAACACTGTTCACATAGAAACACTGTAGGTGTGTTTGAGAAACAGATTAGAGAGGATAAATCAATCTACATGAACTATTGGTCCCTTTCTAAATAATTAAAGAATAGTGTATCTACTAACAATTATATATAAAATAAATATTTTTTTACCAATGCAATTATGTTAGAAAAATGCACTAATGTATCAAATCAATAGTTTTATAAATGAATGCATCAAATCATTAACTTTTAGACCAATGCATCAATGCAAATTGGTGAATCTTACCATTCCTAGGTCACATGTATCCAAAAGCTGTATATGGATATGAAGACATTTAGGCCCAATCCCAATTCTATTTTCTACCTATTTGCCTACCCCTCGCCCCTTGAAATAAAGTGGAAAGGGGAAGGGTAAAAAATGTTCCCCTAAGAAATGGGAGACCACTGTTATACATCATCATCTATTCTCACTAGCTCCTAACGTTACGTCAGAGGACTTGCACCGATGTAAGCACCATTCATTTACATGTACAGATATGGCTGTAAGCGAAACAAAACAATGCATTACCACATGCAGTCAAGTCACCGCGTATATGACATAAAAATATTGTGACGAGGGTCCCGAGTTCAGATCAGCTGCAATGCGGGCAGATTAGAGCGCAGGCAACAGTTTTTTTAGTTTGTTTGGAGTTTTTCCCGGATGAAGGTCGCCGAGATGTGAGCATAAGACAGCAACAAATCACAGAGCACATGGCCGCAAGGCAGGACAAGATGGAACAGGAAATGGCCGCCCTCCGCGCCACTGCTCGCCAGCCCCTCACCGCCCCCGACCCACGCCAATGAGCCGTCCTACTGCTGCAGAAAATGACGGCCTCAGATGATATCGAGGCGTTCCTGCAAATGTTTAAGTGTACTGCCACCACAGAAGGATGGGACCTAGACGATTGGGCTCGGGCGCTGGATCCACTATTGACAGGGGAGCCGCAACGCACCTACACTCAAGACTACAAGGTCGTCAAGTGAGAGATCCTGGGCCGGATCGGCAAGTCACCCATTAGTGTGGCCCAGAGCTTTTAAGACTGGATGTTCCAACCTCGTCAGCCCGCCCAAGCCGCTGATTTAACCTGGCTGGCCCATCACTGGCTGCTGGACGGAGCGCCTACAGCGTTGCAGGTTGCATGACCAGTTTCATTGGCCAGGAATGGAAGCTGAGGTCCGGCTCATTCCACTGCCCATCATCGAGGTGCCCTTCGAGCGCATTGGGATGGATCTTGTAGGGCTGCTGCCAACGTTTGCTCGGGGGCATGAACACATCTTTGTGATTGTAGACTATGCCACCCGGTCGACTACGCCACCTTAAGGAAGGCCACGGCAAAGGCCATCGCCCACAAGCTCTTTACCCTCTGCACCCGAATGGCATGCTGAGGGAGATTCTGACTGATCATGGTACCCCGTTCTTTCTAGGCTAATGTCTGACCTCTGTCGCCTCCTCCAGGTGAAGCAGCTTCGGACATCGGTCTACTATCATCAGACAGATGGCCTGGTGGAGTGTTTTAACCAGACCTGAACCCAACCCTTAGCCCGCAGCCAGAAAAGCTGTATGAGGCATCCACACCAACGAGCTTCATTTGACTCCAACACGTCGAACTAACCAGTCTCTCATTTTCATCTCAAAAGCCAGCTACTTAGCCCTGCTTTACCCTGCATCTCTTGGGAAACAGACCCGGCTTTGAACTGCCTTACCCTGCCTTTCCTGCGAGACAGGACCCAGGTCTTCATGGCTTCAGAAGAGAGAGCATTAAAGGGGTCATTCGGCGCCCTAACAGTGGCTTTATTTTTTAACCCTCCGGGTAAATTTTTGTTACTCCTTACCTCGTTGTCCTGTGCTCCTTTTCCATTTGTGACAATATGTTTCCTAATATTGTGCAACTGTTGCTACCCGCTAGCAAACTTTAGGGATTTTTTTGAAAACGTTTCTTTACAGAACATCACCGTAAACACAAACACAAGATTGATTGTAATATACATATAATGAAAAATTGTCATAAAAATCCTTATTAATGGCAAAGATTACTTACATTTACTTACTTGCTCAAGTGAGCAGTCATGTTGGAAATTTTTCTTAGCCCTTCTTTTGAAGTGAGGTTCCGAAAAATCTTTATTTTGAAAGCTATCTAGCCCTTGCCCTTTCCCCTACCCCTCTAACCAAAAGAGAATTGAGACACCCCTACCCCTACACGTGAATGCGCCAAGCGGAGGGATAGGGGAAAGTGTAGGGGTAATGGGTAGAATTGGGATTGGGCCTTAGCTTTCTGTCACTTGCTCACCAATGGATCCTGTGCAGTGAATGGGTGTCGTCAGGTTGAGAGTTTAACAAAAAACATCACAGTAATCTACAACATTCTATCAGTTAACATCTTGTAAAGTGATAAACTGCAGATTCATTGTTAAGATGTTTTTAACTTCAAACCATTGCTTTCGTTCAAAATATCCTTGATCCATATTATTGCTTTCTCCAGTGAAAAAGATGGAGAATTTATCACTTATTAAGAATTATAAACTATTATTTTGACCAGAGGTATAACATTAAAAAAGTTAAAACAACTTAAAGATGGATTTAATTTTTAAAAGGACACAGCTTTTCATTTTACAATTGTGAATTACTTGTGGGTTGTTGTGATAATTTATCAGCTGTTTGCAACTCTTTGCACCCATTCACTGCAGAGGATCCAATGTTGAACAAATGCTAAATATTTTAAAATCTGTTCAAATAATGTAACAAATTCATGCATCTAATGGCCTAAGGCTGAGTAGATTTTCCTTCTTGAGTGAACTATTCTTTAACAGCCTTACCTACGTGAGTTAACCTGAACATCTGTTGTTGCATCCCCAAGGAGTTGTTTGTTGTTCTGTTTCAGTTTATTTTCTGACTAAAAACACTAAAATCTTTTCTGTTACAAACAGGCGGTGGCAGTGTTGCCAGGTTTTGGACAAACAATAGTAAACTTGCAATATGTTGAGGAAATAATTTACATTCCATGCACTGTATGCAAACCCAAAACTACTTGGGACCGTTAAATCTTACGTTTGTTAAATCTTAATAATGATGAATGCCGCACTAACGATGAGTTTTATTTGAAATGTCTTAATGTCTGTCTAGGTGGCATCTGAGAGGATGCAGGGGGTTTTCTTACTGTTTTTTTCAAAATTCTGCCACCTTCCCTTCCTGAGAGAAGTACAAACCCAGAGCACTCGCACTGGACTGGGAGGCTACTGGGTGAGTCAAGCAAAGACCTCTGGGAAAGAGTGTCTAATTTCTAAACGCTTATGTGATCCATGATTGTTGTGCTATATTAATGTTGAACACCAAATATCTGCATAATGTCACAACTCCCACTGTGTGATGGCTTTGATGATTACAGGAAAAGCAGAGTCAAAGGGAGAGCCTGGAAATGGGACTGCATGTTTTTGTTTATGTGACATTGAGAACGTGTGTGTGCGTCCCTGTGTGTGTTGTTGTCAGCATGGCTCCAGGCTTATTCTGCAGTCTCCTTTGAATAGGGCATAGGACACGCAGTAGATCTGTTTCTGATCTTCCAGTGCACAAACACACACGCACATATCAGGTTCATCTCTGTTTGATCTAATGTAGATTAAATGCACACAGCAGCAGCTCTCAGTTTTCCCTACCGTGTTACTCAAAAAGACGGAGCACAACCCATGGGAACTGCAGCACCAGCGCTGCTAATAAACTGCAAGTCTCTGCACAGCCCATTTCACCCTTGACTGCACAGCACACCTGTCTTCTTCACACTCACACTTCTTAGCACAGTGTATAAAGGAATAGTTTGCTCACAAATGTAAATGCGGTCATTATTCTATCATTTACTCATGTTGTTCCAACAATAGTTCAGAGTGGCAATGTCTGTCTAGCTCTAAAAAGGACATGCAGGCAGATTCATTCTGGTGACTTTAACCTGTTTACTGAAAAAAATTGTTTTGCGGTTCATTCTGTAACTCTTTTTGGAGGTTAAATTGTTACCCATTAGGTTGCAACAAGCATGTCTTATCATTGGCACTTTACTCAACAAGCTAATTTTTCTTTTCAGTCAGGACACTACTAGTCAACAATTAGAATATTTTAGTGTTTTTGAAAGAAGTCTATTTTGCTTACCAAGGCGGAATGTATTTGAAAGAAATGAACAAAAAATCTAAATTGTAAATCACTTTGAATAAAAGTGTCTGCTAAATGACTAACCCCCAGTTTCACAGACAAGGCTTAAACTAGTCCCAGACTAAATTGTACGTTTGAGCTGTTTCAGATGCAAAAATATTGCTCTGACATATCTTAAAACATGTCAGTGTCATTGTTCTGTATTAAGAAGCACACCTGTAATACTTTCTAATAAGGCATTTTTGTGAAAATTGCTTAAATATCTTAATTTAACTAATGCCTAGTACTGGCTTAAGCTAAGCCCTGTTTGTGAAACTGGGCCTAAATGTTGTATTACATGGTTTAATTATCCCTGATTAAAATTCTCCAGAAAATATGTTTGATTATCGTCACTATTATTATTTCTTTTAAGCTTCCTTTGATTTATTACTTTTTTTTAAGTTACAACAGAGCATATCTAAAAAAATGTATACATTCAATAAATGTTTTTTAAATTGCTTAATTTAACTTTATTTTATTTGATTTTAGTAACTGACTTATTTCAGTTAGTTGCCAAGGCAACATTTTAGTTTTTGAAGTGTTTCATCTAATATTTTAATCTATATTATTTTATTTCATATTTTATTTTATTTTACTTACATTTTCAGCTTTATTTCAGTTTTTTTATGTCTTTATTAGTGGTTTTAATAGATTATGAATAGTTTTAGTATAGCACTTGTTAGTCAGTAAAGTGTTGTTACCCTTTCAGTTGAATCACTTCAACGTTACATATGGGAACTTGCCAGAGAGACCAATTGTCTTAGAGTTTTATATAAAAGGCCAATGAATATCGGCGTGCACTTGATTGAGCTCAGGTGCACCTCGTCACTGTTTGAGTATAAGAGGGCACGAGTAGAGTCCACATGCAGATTTTCGCTTCAGAGCCTGTGCTGTTCTAAGCTATCCAAGAGACTCTGCAAAGTTCTGGAGAATGATCGAGGAAGAGTGCTGATTTTAGGAGTTCCCGCTCTCCTGCTCTCTCGTCTGACAGCGTGTTTTCTAGGCGGCTGTCAGTGGATCCTGTGGGCTGGTAGTCTTTTTAAAGGCTGGTGTGCCGGTCATCTTGCATATCCAGTGAGCAAAAGACCTCTGAGTGCACGGAGTTGCCTTGTTAGGTCTTCCCTGGACAACCGGGAGAAATAGCAAAATTTCCCACGGTTGGTGAAGCGTTCTTCGGAATGTCAACGACCGTCCGTTTCTGAGTGCAAAGTTTCCTCACCTCTTCGGACGGACATGAACGTTGTCTCGCGTGTCTGGGCCAAGTACACCCTGAGGTGCTTTTGTGGATGGTCAATGCGTTCATTGCGAGCGTATGAGCTGGCCTCCTTTAAGAGGGTGGGGACCTACAAGTTTCTCTGTGCCTTAAGCTCGGCTCGGCTGAAAACCCGGCCAGCTGGAGCCCAGGTTCCTACCACGCCCTTTCGCAATCAGGTAGTGAACCTACAAGCTCTTCTCCGGGAGGAGGCAGACTCAGCCTTTGAGACTGCGCCTCTACACTAACCGCACGCGAAGCATCAAAAGCTCCGGCAGCTCCTTATTTGCTATGCAGACAGCAGAAAGAGAATGTTGTCTCCAAACAGAGGTTGGCTCATTGGGTGGTCGAAGCCATCTCCCGTTATACCAGGGAAAGCCTTCCCTTTAGGACTGAGAGTGTGCTCAAGAGAACTGCTTCGTTCTATGTGATGGGCTCACGGCGCCTCTTAGCAGATATCTTAGAGCTGCGGGCTGGGTGACACACACACCTTCGGCTAGAGGCTGTGTCTTCTCTCGTCCTCACCGAGGACTGCAGGTGAGCGAGAGGACCGGCTGGTGCCGGCTTGCTGCGCCACTCCTACGGGATCCGTACGCTATTTTTCTCAGTGTTCCCTTAACTGTGCGTATCCTGAGTCCTCCCTGCCCCGCAGCTTGGACCTACACAGAGTAGCTTCAGCTGTGCTTTCTTTGGGTCTCCTTCGCCCAGTAGGTGTGGCAACATATTTCCAAAGTCAGCAAGAAGGCTGTGTTCCCCTTCAATTATATCCATAATCTTATCGATATATTGCATTTTCTTATTCCACATGCGAGAACTGTGTGTTAAGTCATATGCTCCGCCACTGCTTCAGCACCACTGAAAGCAACTCCGTAGGCTCCCCTTATCGGACCACGTTGGGAAGGTTATGTGCAGATCCCTCTGCTGACGAACTTGAAAACTATATCGCCTGTCGGCACGGGGGTCTCCGTGTTATGCAGTCTTAGAGTTTTGGCCTGTTCCAAGTGGTTTCCCATATGTAACGTCGAAGTGATTCGACTGAAAGGGTAACGTCTAGGTTACGAACGTAACCCAAGTTCCCTGAAGGAGGGAACAGAGACGTTACACTTTCTCCTGCCATGACTCTTTGGTCGCACTGATGCTGGCTTGGCTCTTCAGCGAAAATCTGCATGTGCACTCTGCTTGTACCCTCTTATACTCACACAGTGACGAGGTGCACCTGAGCGCAATCAAGTGCACACCAATATTCATTGGACTATTGTATAAATCTCAAAGGCAATCTCTCTGGTGATTTCCCATATGTAATGTCTCCGTTCCCTCCATCAGGGAACGTGGGTTACGTTCGTAACCTAGACGATTCTTTATCACAAACAACGTTTATTCCAGTTCAATGTCTTGTTCAGACTCAAATTACAGAGTCATTTTGTAAAAGCTGTATATTCATTCAACTAGTTCCAACCTTTCTGATCAATAGAATGTTTGTTCTTTATTGGAGTTAAAATGGTAAATGGTATTTGCATGGAAAAGAGCTGCTTAAAGATTAAAAATTTAAAACTTTCCGTTTGGTTCCATGGAAGAAAAATAAGAGTAGAATAGTTTGGAACAAAATAAGGATGAGTAAATAATCTCTTTAATTGTTGTTTTTTCTTTCACCATTAAACCAGTCACTTACTACGGAGTTCAGTGCTGCTGTGTTATTAATTTCTTCCCATTATGCCTCTATATGGTTGTCCCAGGGAAATAAAGGGGGCGTAAGTGCACACATGATGGTGTTTGGACACCCCGTGTGCTTCCTCAACTGCCACCTGCCGGCTCACATGCGTAATCTGGAGCAGCGGATGGAGGACTTTGAAAGCATCCTTCAGCAGCAGCAGTTCGAAGGCGGCACGGCTGTGGGTGTACTGGATCACGAGTGGGTACCTGGAAAAAACATATCTTTGATGCCTAGTCTTACTTATGTATTAATAAAGCTACACTATATAACAAATGGCAGTTTTCAAAAGACAGCTAAAAGCGTGTTGTTTTATACAAATGTACTTTGCACAGATTACACTTTGTACTTGTCCTGTTAAGTTCACTGAATATTATGTCATTTTCCACAGTGTGGTGTTCTGGTTTGGTGATCTAAACTTCAGAATCGAAGGTTATGACATTCATGTGGTGAAAAGTGCTATTGAGAATGACAAACTGCCTCTTCTATGGGAAAAAGATCAGGTATAAAAGCTGTGATGTCATAGGTTGTTTGGAAACCATAATAGCCCTTGTGAAAAAGAAGTGCACTTAATTGTATTAAATGTGTGCTTGTATTGTAGTTCATAAACTCTTTAAGGTTTTTTTACATTTACATTTATTCATTTAGCAGACGCTTTTATCCAAAGCGACGTACAAGTGGGGAAGGTTTTTTAAACTGTATTTGGAGATAATATATTAAGGGAAAAAGCACACTTTTTAAAGGCACTTTTTCATCATGTCAAATTTAATGTTTTACCTTGAAATGCAATTTTATTTAGTCATTATTTAAAGGGTTAGTTAACCCAAAAAGGAAAATTCTGTCATTAATTACTTACCATTGTTTCGTTCCAAACCCATAAGACTTTTGTTCATCTTCGGAACACAAATTAAGATATTTTTGATGATATCAGAGAGTCATCTGTCCCTCCATAGACAGCAATTCAACTGAAATGATTCCAGGTCCAAAAACTCTTACTAAGTGTCTTACTAAGTGAAGCAAAAACACAGTTCAGCTAATTGCTTTAAATGTACATTTGAACTATAATATCTTTTCATTTGATTAACATGCAAGTGTATAAAAATGTTAAATTTAGTTCCCACTTAACTATATTATTAAAAAAGGAAATATACTTACATAATAAGAACTCTTTTTCAAAAGTATGCTTCTTTTACACAAGGAAGGCCCTGTTCCAAATGCTGAAATCTTCTCAGATGTGGATGCACAGTGTTCAAGAAAACCCTTTTGAATTGAAAAATTAAAAACAAGAGCAATGTTTCAGTGTGCCATTGGGAAAAGAGCCATAAAGAAAACTGATTAATCAGGTGCATGTGATTTCAAGGATGTGTACAGATCTTGTTGAAGCAATGTTGAACTTATCAGATAAGCTCAGAAAATTGTCCTTGTCTCAGTCACATAACACTAGATGTTTCTGTACAGATTTTGGCAGTATTTTTTTTCCCTTTTTTTATTCTTTTTTACCACTAGATGTCAGTGTACTCCATCTATAAACAAACCAGCCAGATTCAGCTCTTTAGTGCATGTGCAAACAATATGTTGTGTTGTCTGCTAGATTGGGTTGTTGTCAAAAAGATAAAGTGAAAGAACAGTTTGACTTTTTGTTTTGTCTTTGTCACAGCTAAACATGGCGAAAAAAAGTGAATCCATTCTGGAGGGGTTTATAGAAGGACCTCTCAATTTCCCGCCAACTTACAAGTTTGATGTGGGAACACATACTTATGACACAAGGTCTGTTGTGCCTTTTTAGATGAGTAGTTCTGCTTCTTTGGAATCTCGTTTAAACCTGGCTTCTTTTCCTAGTGCAAAAAAGAGAAAGCCTGCATGGACAGATCGCATCTTGTGGCGTCTGCGCAGGACAGGCTCCCCCGTGCCATGTCATAATTCTGCACTCCAGCGGGGTTTGACCTCATGGCTAGGTGGTGCCACCAGAGTTTCCCAGCACTTCTACCGCAGTCATATGGGCTTCACTATTAGTGATCACAAGCCAGTGTCCGCCCTCTTCTCTTTGCATGTGAGTCTAAAAATGGCGGGAAAGACACTGGATAGTCTGTGAACTGCGCTGTATGTATTTTAGGCCTGTCATGTAAGGTATCTGTCATCGTGACTCTTCAACATTTATGAATTTAAAAAGTTCCTTGTTGCCTTTTGACAAACTGCTAATAAATTCAAATAATTTTCTCTGTGATTTTAGTTTTTTTTGTTGGTTTGTTACTGAGATTTTTATAAAAAACCTACAGTTCATTCTGTCCTATATTCCTCTGTCCTGCTCAGTTTCCCTTTAAGGTAAACTTACCATTAGTGACCCTGGAGGTGGAGAAGGAATGGACCAAGTTCTCTGATGCTACAGTAAAACTCTCAATGGCCCATGGCTTTCAGAGGAGTTCGTGGGACTGGGTGGGACTGTACAAGGTAATAAATGAAAATCATTTTCATATAAAACCACTCTTAACATAAATTTTCCTAAAGCTTATCCTGTTCACAATTGATTTGTTTCACAAATTACACACATTATATTATTATAATAATTACACAATGGCATTATAATAGGTTCAATTAACTCTATTACAGTAATCTTGATAAAGAAGTAGTAAATATCCTATATAGAATGACAAAAGAGGAATTTACGACTTGATTTATTGTTTTTTGACCTTTTGGAAGTTATGATGTACAATAAACCTGGTCCACATCCGGACTGTACATCCCAGACACCTCCTGTCATAAATTCCGGAATGTTAATGAGTCCCATTTTACAACCTTATTTCAAAACCAAGTCTTAGAAGTTTATGACTTTTTAATTATTATTAATTGTTTGTGTCTGGTTGTGAAACTGTATGTATGTTTGGGGTGAGTTCAGCTGTTTGAGTGTCAAGT
>JAUCMT010000002.1:7713100-7733538 GCA_032357475.1 Enteromius thamalakanensis | reverse complement strand
TAAATATAGCATCCACTATCCACCTGCTCAACGTCTGCTTGACGCAGCCGAACCCCTCCGTGGAGGGCCGACACAGAGAAATAGTTGATCCGACCTTCTCGATAGCGCAGACTACCGAATATAAATGTCCAATGCTCGCACTGGGCATACGTAATGAAGTCTTTTTTCTGACCTGCCTCCTGAAAAGGAGGAGGAAAAAAGGCCTGGAGAACTATAAGTTGCGGTGGGACCGCAGGAACCTTAGGAACATATCCCACTCACTGGAAGAGAAAAAACTTCCACCAGTCCAGGTGCAAAGTCAATACAGTCAGGTGCTACTGATAGCGCCTGTAAATCACCCACTCTTTTGAGCGTCGAAGGTGCCATCAGGATTACCGCCTTGATGGTTAAATGACGATCAGAGATCTGATCTAGAGGTTCGAAAGGTGGCTTAGACAGGACTTCTCAAACCACTGTCAGGTCCCATGTTGATACCATAGAGCGCACCTCTGGCCTCAGCCACAGTGCGCCCCGCAAGACCGGTACCACTAGTAGGTGTCTGCCCACTGAGTGATCATTGATAGGTATATGAAAAGCCGAAATAGCTGCCACATACAGTTTAAGGGTTGAATGAGCTATCCCCGTAGCGAGTCTCATTTGTAAAAATTCCAGAACTGAGCCAATCGGGCAGTTTACTGGATCTTGTCGCCGCTCTGCGCACCAGGAAGTGAAGAGCTTCCATCTCAGTGAATACAGCCTTCTAGTTGAAGGGGCTCTAGAGTTTAGAATAGTATGAGCAACCTCTGAAGACAAACCTGCCGCTATGAGCTGTGCCCCCTCAGAGGCTACAGCCATAGATTGTATATCTCCGGGCGTGGATGAAGGACTAGCCCTCCTTGCTGGTAGAGTAAGTCCTTCCTGACGGGGATTTGCCATGGCATCCCGTCGAGGAGAGAGACCAGGTTCGCAAACCATATTCTGTTCGGCCAGAATGGCACTACCAACAGTAGGCTGACAGCATCCTGCCGAACTCTCTCTAATACTGCAGGGAGCAGAGTTGTGGGGGGCAAAGCATACAGAGGGGGCCTCGGCCACCTCTGCACCATCGCATCCAGCCCCATCGGAGCTGGGTGAACTAGCGAGAACCAGAGGGGACATTGTGCATTCTACTGATTCGCAAAGAGGTCCACCTCTGCTCAATAAAACTGGTTCCAAATTTGATCTACTACTTGAGGGTGAAGCCTCCATTCCCCGGGCCTCAGCCCCTGTCTCGACAGTCCCCACATTCAAATAGCCTGGGATATAGACTGCCCTCAGTGAAAGCAGCCTGTCCTGAGCCCACAAGCAAATGTCTTTTGCCAGTACGTAAAGAGAGTGGGATTGCAACCCCCCCCGGTGGTTGATATATGCCACTGCCGTGGTGTTGTCTGACCATACTAGAACGTGAAGCCTCACTAGCTGAAAGAATATTAATGCCTTGAATATCGCTAGTTTATATGCAGTTTTCGTTGAGTCTTGTTCCACTGCCCTCGGTGACCACTCATGATCGTTCCCCAGCCGGTGAAAGATGTATCTGTTATGAGAGTGACCAGAGAGTAATGAGCTCCCAGTAGCAGTCCTGACTCTAGAAACTGCAGATCTTTCCACTTCGTCATGGTCCGAGCTCCTGACCGAGAGACATTGATCAGACAAAACCTTTGCTGAAGTGGTCTCATATGTAACAGCCCCAGCGGAATCACGCCGGAGGCTGCTGCCATCAGACCTAACAGTTTTTGAAAAGTTTTCACTGTAAGAGCAGACCCCTGTCTTACTTGTCTGGCTGCAGCCAGCAGGATGTCGATCCAAGCGGGGGACAATTGTGCCCACATTGAAACCGAATCCCATATCATGCCTAGATAGGACGTTAGTTGAGCCGGAAAGGGCGCACTCTTCTTGGCATTTAGTCTTAGTCCCAGCTCGCTCATATGGGCTAGGATGACATCTCGATGTCTGCATGCCTTGGCGTATGAGCTCGCTAGAATTAACCAGTCGTCTAGATAGTTTAGAATATGAATCCCCTCTAACCGTAACGGGGCTAGGGGCTAGGGCCATAACCTTTGTAAACGTACGAGAAGATAGAGCAAGACCGAAAGGAAGGACTCGATATTGTTAAGTCATTCCTCGGAATGCGAATCTTAGAAACCTCCTGTGTGACTGTATTGATATATAGAAATATGCATCTTTTAAGTCTATTGTGACAAACCAGTCCTCGGACCTGATTTGACACACCACTTGCTTCAGCGTAAGCATCCTGAACTTAAGCTGACTGACTGAGAGGTTCAAAAGTCTGAGATCTAAAATGGGCCTCAGCCCTTCGTCCTTTTTCGGTTTTCTGTCCGCGAAGGGAACCACCTTGATGGCCCCTTTCTCCAACAAGATAGCTACTTCTTGAATTAAAGCTTGAGATTGGTCCGCACGAACAACTGTATAAACTACCCCGTTGTAGCCCGGAGTTTGATCTTTGAACTGGATAAGATATTCGCTCTTTATTATTTTTAAAATCCAGTGAGAGATACCCTGAAGCCTTTCCCATGCTGCTAACTGATTTACTAGGGGTACCAGTCCCTTGGGACCGGTCCCCGTGATGAGGCATGATTTTTGTGCCCCTGGCTCGCCAAGGGGACATAGAAAAGGCTGTGCCTACCCCCTTGGGGGAAGGGCGCTCCCCTGAGACGCATCCCAGGGACCGCTGGAGAGAACCAAACGGAGCTACGGGTGCCGTATATTGCTGCGGCACTCGCAGCTGATCTCTGACTTTTCACAGATCAGGAGGATTTCTTAGTCTGAGCTTTTCTCGCCACCAGCATGTCCCTCAGGTCTTTTTTCTGAACTGACCGTTTAGGATCCCCATACTGTCTGCCCCCTGCACCCCAGCCACGCAGGGGTGCATGGGACGCCACACTCTCCTTCTGGCTCACCCGATAAGAGGAAGATGCTTTGGGTTGTCGCTGTCTGTCACCCGCCGCCCCCTGCTGCTAGCGACGGGGCAAAACTGATCGGAAAGCGGCCACTTCTCTTTTTGCTTGTTAATGTCGCTCAACCACAATCTCCACTACATCCTTGAACAATCCTGAGGGAGATAGTGGAGCATCCATTAGAAGAACCCTATTCTGGGCTTTCACTTCTGACAGGTTCAACCATAAGTGGTGCTCAGCTGCCACCAGGGCTGCCATTGATCTCCCGACAGCCCTGGATGACTCTCTGGTGGCGCGCAGCGAGAGGTCTGCTGTACGCCCCAGCTCAATAATATCTTCCGGATCTACTTGATCTCTCTCGCTTAATTCTCTTAACAGATCCGCCTGGTAAGCTTGCAGTACCGCCAGGGTGTGCAAGCATGCACCAGCTTGACCCACTGCTGCATACCCCTTACCAACTAGCGCTGATGTCACTAGCAGCGGCTTAGAAGGGAGAGAAGGGGCTTTCAATGAGACTGCCTCCCTTGGCGACAGATGGCTCGCAAACGTCTGTTCTACCGGGGGCAGTCTCTTATATCCTTTCTCTGCTATTCCTGCCACATTGCCGTAGTAGTCCGAGGCAGGAATTAAAGAGCGAGCAGGGAAAGGTTTCTTTCAAGATCTGCACACCTCGGTGTGGAGATCAGGGGAAAAGGGCAGACTACGGCGAGCTGTAGGTGGCCTCAGCCGTAAAAAACGCTCGTCTAGCTTGCTCATCTGTGGTTCAATAATCTGCGCTTCTGGCCAGTCAAGATTGAGCCTCTCAACTACACGAGTCACCACTTCCATCAATTCGTCATATCGTGGTGATTGAAGCGCGGGTTGGCTGTCCACACTTACAACATCAACCTCCTCGGAGGAAGACGCACGTCTCTCCATGGACGGGTCCTCCCGGGTAGAAGTAGCTACTTGCAGCGCTTCTGAATCCGATGCCAGACCCGATCAACTGTGTTGGAAAGGAGATAGAGGATCACTCGTCTCCATTTCCTCTAACAGATCGACCTGAGATCCCCATGACTGTAGACGCCGGCCCGCCTCGGCGACGGCAGGGCCTGAACCTTGGGAAATGCCCACGAAGACTCCCCCCGCAAAGAGAGCCCTTCGTGAGCGGAGAGTTGCCAACGGTAGCTCGTTAAAGCACAAGCAGTCCCCTCTCCTCTCAAGAGCGGCTACTGCGTGCTCATCGCCCAAACAAGCTACACATAACTCATGGTATCTTTTGGCGTGAGAAAACGGTGGCAAGGACTCACACACTTTCTGAAAAGAATCGTTTTTCTCTTTCTATTTCTTTCTGAAGATGAACCACAAACACAAACTTTCTTTTTAGTTTTTTCTTTTCTGCGACAGACTCACAGTAGAGCGTGTGCTGAATGAATGAACTTAATGAGTGATGCGGGGCACATGGGTTTTCTAGCTCCAGCTGTAATGACGTCACCACCTATGACGACAGATTTGCAGCAGATTCTGAGCGTGGCTAAGGCCGAGGTGTTCCCAAAGCGTCTATAGACGCAATGTGAGTTCCTGAAAAGGAACTTGGAGCGCGCACAAATAATCAACTGCAGCTGGTGCTGCATTAACTAATCAATCACCTAATTTCTTCCATCCAATCAGATCTAACATAACGTTACCCACTATAAATAAACCAGTTTTCTTCTCTTCCGCAGTTTGTTTTGTGCATGATCTTGCTCTGCCAGACAATTACTCACCCAAGCTCAAACAAGAGCTTTTTTTTTAGCAAAGTCAGCTTGAAAACTTGCTAGACATCGCCAGATGACAGTAACTTGCATATTCATTACATCAGCGTGGCGTATTATTTTACTTCTCTGTGGTCACAACATATTTTAATGCACCCAATTTCTCAGTATAATGTTTTCATTGATATATTTAGCCTAATGGTTTCTGTTGTCAGAAAAGGGAACAAATATAATCTAGCGACTGGAACGTAGCCTATTATTACTAGGCCTACTAAAACTATCTCTACCCTACAAGATGTTAATCTGGATTAAAATCCTGATTTATAATTGAATTGCTGTCTGATGAAATCAAATTCACATAAGATAGACAATGGCTACATTGTGATTTTGGCTATTTGCATATAAATAGAGATAGACATACATAATAACATCTTATAACATACATAATAACATAATATCTCTTTAACAGAAACTCTGCTCCTCAGCTGCCTGCAGAACAGAACAGATGCAGAGTGGTATGCATGCTGAGAGACAGGAGCTCACACGGCGGTACCAAAGGCTCGCTGGATTTGTTGCTGGTCGCTTTTGGAGATGTCACATGGGGGGTTCTGAGGGGCAACTAAATTTGCCAACAATGTTGTTAAATTGGCAATACCAACCAAGCCTTTTGCCAGCCTCGACAGTCCCACCACCTAGCCAGCCAGGACCCTCAACTCTGCTTCCTCCTGGAAACATGTTTCAGCATACTCAAGAAAACAATTCCCTACCAACCACTTCAGCCAACCCAGTTCCTCCGCCACTACACTTATTCAGACTTCCCCGCCGCACCACCAATAAAGCATTACAATAGTCTAACCTCTAGGTCATGAACACATGAATTAACATTTCTGCATTTGCATTCAAGTTGAGAGCATAGGTCACAATTCAGATGTTCAGAAGGTTCCCGCTGCCAAGTTCCGGAGAGAGCCACTGAGGTGCGGCTTGTGACACTATCAAACAGCACACCTAGGTTCCTAACTAAACTACCTCACATTTCCTTGGCAACTACTAACAACACCCTAGTAACAAAAATCTTGCACAAGCACAACATGTTCTTGCAAAGCAAAATAACTTTTAACAAAGCAGCTTTTGTAATAAAGTGAATCTGTAACCAACAGAAAGAACTGAAAATAATTACTCTCTTTCGCATGGCTGATGATTCAGAGCAAACATTTCATGTTACGTACATAACATGTTTAAAAATGTATAAAATTTATGTACATGTTAAGTACATAAATTACTCCCATTATAACAACAATGAGATGGTCTTAGGTGTAACTTACTGATTGATAGATTTCATTATACTAATTTTAATATTACATTAATCATTACATTTAGCATATCTATTTCAACAAAAATACTCACAAAACAAAATTTTGAAATAAAAATTTTGGTAATCAAACGTATTAACTAATTTAAAAAATAGAATTCGATGACTCCCATCAACAGTTTGATTAAGTACAGTCTTCTTCTGTGTTTAATAGAAGAAAGAAACATGCAGGTTCAGAATAAAAGTTATGCTGCTTAATGTTTGTGAAAACCGTTATACTTTCAAGATTACTTAATGAATGGAAAGTTTAAAAGAAAAACATTTATTTTATTTAACATGTCTTTTCTGTAACTTTAGATCAATTCATTTCATCCTTGCAGAAAACAAAACAGATTACTAGTTTTTTCTCTAAATAGATGGATGAATGGATAAAATCTTACTGACCATAAACTTTTGAATGCTGATATCAACAATGCATTTCTCTACTTCAAATGTACTAACTCTAAATGCCTCAGACTCCAGAAGGGAACTAATTTGACCAGCAGGAGGAATATTAGACTCACTTATATGCTCCAGTCTTTCTAAAGAAGCATGCAAGTTTTAAATTAAAACCTTTAAGAAAGTTACAGCACATCGCCACCTAGTGGATTATTACATGATCTTAATTTCAGTCCTTAGTCCTCTGCAGGATGTTGATAATAAGATTCTAGTAGTATTTTGGTAAATTATGTAGTGAATAAAAAAATAGTTAAAATTGTAATTTGTTATTTATTTTTATTATTACCTTTTTAGTTAACTTTAAGATCCAGCTGCAATGTTTTGCTTTGAATTCAGTTCATAATGTTATTTGGAAGGTATGTACTAATAAATATTAGTACAAATAAATATTATAAATAAAAAAAATATTTAGATTAACACAAACGTCTAAAGTTAGCCATATTATTATTAAATAATTCTTTATTATTATTATTATTATTATTATTATTATTGAATAATCTAAAATAATCAGAATGTTTATTTCTAACATGAATGCGGGTAGAATTTGGATTGGGAGTAAGTTCAAGGTGTCTCACTTTATCATATTAAACCAAAGTAGGCCAGCAAAATTTAGCCACCTTACAAGAAAAGCTTGTGTATTTTTTGCAACTGTAACAACAAACAAATACATCCGCTAATGCAAACCTTTATTAACTTAAGTTATAAATGTGAATGTCAAAATCTATAGGAAATTGGATAATGTCAAAAGTTTTTATGATGAGGAAGTCCTTTATTCTGGTGTGACCACAATCACCAGGGTCATATTGCATTAGCCAAAAGTCTTGTATAATTAAAAAAAAAATAGTGTCCCATTAATTAAAGTTTTCATTATGCTCTAAAAGTAATTAAAATAGAATTAAAAAAAATCTTAAAAAGCCCACTTTACTTTAAATTATTTTAATTTATGTTTGATACGAAAATACCGTTTAAGTTTTTCTTGCTCAAAATTCCACATTTAATTCAATGTGTAATTCTTTTAAAAACGTTACACGGCCAGATTTTCTGCACACATATCAGATTGATGAATTATACATTATCACAAAACAGTCATGGTTGTTTCCACTGCACGAACCATGAATTTGCGCAACTGTGGTTAGATTGCATTTCATAAGATTCACATTGTTTCACAAATAGGACTTATATAAAGATCATTGTTTTCATATGTTGTTGTTAAGCTTTCAAAGCTCACATATAATTTAACATAGCAATATAAAATGTCACTGGGATATTCTATTAGACTTCCTTGGGCATTTCCTTATTCAACTTGGTGCACCTTTATTCCCGAAGCAGTAAATCCAAGTAATAAAAAAAAAGCTTCCACTTTTGTGCTAGGTATTATACAAATACATTTTCATATTTATTTGCTTAATTCAAATTATTTTAGCATGCTAAACTGGAACTAATAATTTTGTATTTAATGTAATTTATGTGGAAGTAGTGCTTTAGTAGTAACTAAAGATTTACTGAAGTATCGTGCTAAAGTGGAACTACTGCAAGTATACTTGAGGTGCACTTTAAATAATTTGTATTTAAAGACTGATATTACAGAGAATATATAATCCTGCTTAATACTAGCATTAAAACACCTTTTTAGGCATAATGTGAAGAAATGTTAATTGTGTAGTAGAGACATACTGCAAATAAATTTTAATTATAATTATGCTGTCAATAAATATGTTAATATATTTGGAGTAGCCTATGAAACATGCATTTTCCATCAGTAAAAGCATAGTGGTACTAAGGCCTTTATAGTACAGTACAGGTTGCTCATTTACAAAAGGCTGTAAATGTTTATTTTGCCTCTTAATGTGTCATGAAGTAAGTCAGTAAGTCAGTAAAAATCACACTTTGAACGACACATCACTAGCCTACATGAAAAGCTTTCTTCTAACATATTTTATGGATGTTTTGCACAACAAACAGTTTATGGCTAATGCAAGGTGAGAAAACATGCTGCACCTTTTGAATTACTGAGCTGTCTGTATTCATTCAGTGACCTGCAATAAATGTTTCCAGTCACCTAATAAGTGGTTAGTTATTAATGATTTATTGTTGTAAATAAATAAAAAGCCCCATATTTATTTGACTATTTATGAGTTACTGTCACCTGAAGCAGGTGTTCAGTCTTGGAGACCTTCCTGCAAAGTTCAGCTCCTATGTCCACAAAACATTTATTTTTAAGGTTTGTGACCACTATCGGATCAGATATCTAATCCACTCTATTCCTGGTCTTACATTAAACCAAGATAATGATTTCTTGGTAAATCTTGTCAACATTCGACATTTCAACATGAAGGTTGTTGGGTAATGTAAAGTGTTCCTCCTTCCTTGTGCTTCCCCTGCACTGGGACTTTGATCTCTTCATTTCTAAAACCCAGAAGTTTAAAGTAAAAATCCTGAATTGTTTGTGTTTAAGGTTTATATTGGTTTGTTCCTTGACTTTTTATAGAAATTCATATATTTCAATATTCAATATATTTTCACGAAGTTTCTCAATCCTATTGTAATAGTATTTCCTGCATTAGGTCACTGACAGTTCGTTTTCATCTTTTCGTCTTTTTCATCTATTAACTCTTAAAAATGAATCTGTTAAGTATTAAAAAATGCAGCAATGTTGCTTAATATTTTTATTGAAAGCCTGAGAAAAATAGTTTCAACACCCATCTGCTCATCTTACCCCACTTTCCCTGTTACCAAATACAGAAAGAGAAGTGCTTGAGACAGTAAACCATATAACCACATACATCACTGGCTGATGCAATGCAACGGTCACCACTGGAGTACAACTTCAGTAATTTACCCAGTTTGTTTTGTGAACCCAGTACAACTCTGACGAGATTACAGACAGCAGCAAAATCACTGCTTAAAATAATACAATGTAGTTTTTGGTGGTTATCACTGAAAGGAAAGGACATGACATGTGGCCAGGTATGGCTTCACATACTAGGGATTTGTGCCCTGGATTTAACCTATCCAAGTGCACACACACACAGCAGTGTGCAGCCTAAAATCGCTAAAATGCTGCTACCACACCTAACATTTTTTACCGTAAAACTGACAGTTTTTTTTTTACAGGGTACCCTACTTATCGCAAAGACATCCAACAAAATCTTTGGATTCTCTTTTAGCAAGTGTATACAATCAAATAAGAAGCCATTCCAACAAACAGTGGCATTTCCCTATAGGCACTTCTTATGTGTGTGTATGTTCTATGTGGGGGGAAAAACACCACTGCACGCCACTGACAACAGTTTCGTTTTTACAGTGCAAACAGCAAAAACAGTGGGAAAAAAAACAAAACAAAAACATGGCAGCTCTATAAAAATACATAGCACCGCACTACATTTTTATTATTTTATTATCACTTCAGTTTGGGGAGCAGTTCTCTAGTTAATCAATTAATCATTCCATTTTATTTATATAGCGCTTTTAATAATACAGATTGTAGCAAAGCATTGAACATTATCAAATAGGAGAACAAGGTGATGGTAATGTATAATGATGAGATTAAATCCAGAGATGGTCTCTGTAATCAAAACAACAATAATGACTAGAAATTAAGTTCCCCCAACTAAGCAAGCCAAAGACGACAGCAGCAATATATGCTCTAAATGCTAGCAACACCAAAAAAAGTTGTAGCAACACCACCTCCTTTGCCTTTTGAAAGTGGTTCATTTTTATAGCTGTAATCTTGAGGTGTAGGCTCATTTAAAGTAATGTATTCATCTGGTTTTAGCCAGGTTTCTGTCAAACAGAGCAAATCTAGGTTAGTTCAATTGTATTTTCCCCTACTATATCTGGCAGGGCTGTATAGTAAATATTATAATGTTATTATTAGTGCAGCCTAACAATCCTTTAACCGATTTGATTAATAAATGAGTATCAGTGTGTTATGTGAAAGCCAGAGTACAGAGATGTGTCTTTAATCTAGATTTAAACTGAATCTGTGCCTGCCTCCCGAACAGTATTTGGTCAAGCTCACTCAAGTACTGAGGAGCTAAGCCATTCAGGGCTTCATAAGTAATTAACAAGATTTTAAAATCTATACGATGTTTGATAGGGAGCCAGTGCAGTGTTGACAGAACCGGGCTAATATATACTTCCTGGTTCTAGTAAGGACTCTAGCTGCTGCATTTTTAACCAACTGTAGTCTATTTATCAAGCGTGCAGAGCAACCACCCAATAAAGCATTACAATAATCTAATCTAATCTTGAGGTCAATGAATTAACAAACAAAAACACACAGACTTTGTGCCCAATGAAATGTAAGGCAAACAAACTCCCTAATAACACAACTGATAATAATCATAATTTGATAAAAGTAGACTAATATCTTGTTACTAGAGCCCTTGTGTGCAAGCATATTTTCCATTAAATGCTATGCAATCGTGGAAGCATTTAAAAACGGCTTGAAACAACCTCATAACCAGAATGAATTCATCTTTGTTCGTTTGTCCCATAAAATCTATGATGGGTTCCTTGCTGATTAAAAGGGGGGAAAAAACCTATACCATCCCAATGCTGATAAACAGAGTTAGAAGAGGAAATGTTTCAATCAGAGTTTACTGGTATCTTAGTCAGAGATTATAGGTCATTAGGCTGTTAAAGTACTTTATCTATTGTTTGGCTGTCTCACAGGAGACATTTATTGATTTCTGAAATGTCAAAAAAATAAAAGAAACCATGAAAGTAATTTACATTACCCGCCAAACATTTCAACACATGCAATTCAACAATACGCTTAATTGTCATCATAAAAACTTTTCTCTAAAAGTCTTGCTAAAAGAACTAGCTTTGTGGAAAATACAAATTGTGTGTACGTATATTACTATAAGTTTGTAAATACAACTTTAACATAACATTTTAATTAATTTTGTTTTCTTGGGAGAATGTGCAAAGTGAAAATCTGACAGCAGACAGAATATAAAATAGTTTTAATATGCTTAGTATTTTTTGTCACTAAAATTCCTAAAATATCAATAATTTCCCATAATAATTTCAATTATTTATTTTTGAAAGGCTTTCAAAATATGAAAAATTGTTGTAATAATTTCTAAAACCATTTCTAAAATGTTTTATGTCATGCTTTGTCAGCCATTATACCATCTTCATAATGTATAAATTTTTTTGGTAATTTTATTTATTTAATTAAAAACGTTTAATTTACATATAATATTTACTTATAATTTGACATACAAAGTGCAATAAAATATTAACCTGTTCACCAAATTATAAAATAATCATCATTTACATGTAGTTCCAAAGCTTCATTTCTAAAACCTGTATTTCTTTTAAAGAACATTGGTAACCAAACAAGATGGGTGGCCATTGTATCAATTGTAAACATTTCCTGAAATATCTTCTTTTATGTTCTATGGCAGGCAGAAAAAAACATACAGTTCTTGAACGACAACAAAGTGAATCAGTTATGACAGAACTATTGTCCTTGAATTCCTGTAATGTAGAGTAATGAAGAGTAAATCAGTGTCAGATTGTCACCTTAAATAAATCAATAAAACTAACACCACATATGGTAAATGCACTTGTGAAAAGGAAGAAGGAAGTAAATCTGTTGCCCCGCCTGAGACTCCACCAGTGATGCTTAACAGAGAAATGGTTTAAAAGCAAGTCTGCTCCATCCACTCAGTACAACACACTCAGAGCCCTGAGTACAGAATCAGAGTGACAGAGAAACTCAGGTGAGAAATATATATATATATATTTTTTTTTTCTTTTCTCTAAGATTAATCCCATTTATCATTAAACTCACATTCATTGTTAAACTGTGAATCAAATACAAAACAAATAAATAAATATTTAGAGTAGTTAATTAGTTTTTACATTTATTTGACAGTTATTTCAGATCAGGTTAGAATAGATTATATTGGTATTATTTTTAGTGCCTCTAATAGGTTTGTTTAAAATCTGTTAGTTAGAATAAAATGCTAGTTTTTTTTTTTTCTTTTTAAAATGTCATTATTTTGTTTATGTTGAAATGCATAAAACAGTGAAACCTGTCATAAATATAATGTCTTTTATATGCTCATTCTCTAATGTCTCAATATGTGTTTCAGAAATGAATCTTCACACTTTTCTTTTTGTGGTGGGATGCTGTTTTGCCCTTTCATTGTGTGGTAAGTTTACCTTTAATCATGCAATCAAAAATATTAACTCCTAATGATCAACAAAATAGAATCAAAACATCAAAAGAAATAATTTTCTGGTGCAAGAAATTCAGTCTTGTTCAGTCTTGTTGCATCAAATGTTCATTTGATGCAACATCCATCTTAGGTGATTCAATTTCATGACTACATATACAATTTATTACATTGCTGCAGTCTGTTAATCAAAAACAAAAAGATGAACAAAACAAAAATTGATAAAAGTCACAAATATCTTAGACTGAGGGAAGTGCTCATTTATCCATTAAAAAGGGGGGAGGAAATTAAAGGCTTATGTGTTGTGGTTTTCTTTTTTAGAAGAAGAAAGTCCTGGGAGACGTTACATATTAGATTCGATTGAGGAAGCAAAGAAAATAGTGGATGCTGCTTACAAGTATTCTCGTGATGAGTGAGTAACATTTATAAGAATGTTGCTCAATATTCCTGTTCTGTCACCGCAGTTATTGATCTACTTTATTATTTCCCCACGTTCAGGAGTTTAGCAAGGGTGCGCAGAGATGTCATTAAGCCCTCTGACAAGCTACGTCTACTGAAACAGCCAGCTAGAAAGACACGAGAGGCTGTAAGAGCTGCAGACTACATGGTGCAGACACTCAGGCTAATAAGTGATAAAGCTCATCATGTTCACAAGAGGTCCATCAATGCTACAGGTATAAAGACATCATGTTGAAACTATTGCAAAACTCAGATCGGATCTATCACTGTCTCATGTCCCATGCTGAAGACTGCCAATGTGTGTTTCCTCCTAGAACTGCTTACTTCAGATGAGCTTAACACCATTGAACGTTTGACAGGCTGTACAGCTCAAATCCGGCCCCCATCTTGTAGGACCACACCCCTCATAAACAAGTATCGAACTATCACCAGTGTCTGCAACAACAGGTCAGTTTTTCCCTCCTTATTCATGGCAATCTTTTTTTCAAAGACTCAGAGTTAAAAACCTAACTTTATAATTCCCAGGAGAAACCCACTCCTTGGTGCATCCAATACTGCTTTTACCCGCTGGTTGCCTGCTCACTATGAAGATGGCATCTCCCAGCCCAAAGGGTGGGATCCCAACAAACAGCACAATGGTGCAAGGCTCCCCCTGGTATGATAGAGATAATTATGAATAGTTTACTGGACAATCAAGGAGGTCAATTCAATTCAACCAATCAATTAACAATGTCTGAATTCTGTCTTCCTCTTTTATTCCAGGTCAGACTGGTTTCAAATCGTATTCTAAGCACTGCAGATGCTGACATAGAGAGTGATCGTGAGTTTACCTTCATGCTCACCATCTTTGGGCAATGGGTTGATCATGATCTGACGTTTACGCCCTTCTCACCAAGTATCAGATCCTTTAGCAATGGCCTCAACTGTGATGAGAGTTGTGAGCGCTCTGAACCCTGCTTCCCAATTCCGGTCAGTAAAGGATTGTCCTTCTGTCAGTTATTGTACTACTCTTGTTCTTATATAATAACAACCTTTCATGTTGTATTTATATCTGTCTGAACACAGGCCCCTCCAGGAGATCAACGCTTGAGGCCTGACACCTGTCTCCCTGTCTTCCGTTCATCACCCGC
The DNA here is from genome assembly GCA_032357475.1 of Enteromius thamalakanensis. Taxonomy (NCBI): domain Eukaryota; kingdom Metazoa; phylum Chordata; class Actinopteri; order Cypriniformes; family Cyprinidae; genus Enteromius; species Enteromius thamalakanensis. Next base: position 7,719,279 of record JAUCMT010000002.1, on the reverse strand, counting down.
CTGTGGTTCTGGGAACACTGCCTATTTGTTTGGTGGGAACCCCAAAGTTCGGGAACAGATTAATGCTCTAACAGCTTTCTTAGATGCTGGACAGGTTTACGGGTCCGATGATGGGCTTGCAAAGGAACTTCGAGACCTGACCAATGATGGTGGCCTTCTACGTGTCAATGATCAGTTCCTTGACAATGGACGAGAGCTTTTGCCTTTTACTAGTGTAGAAAGCAACATGTGTGCCACACGTAGGAAAACCCTCAATGACACCACCCTTGAAGAGGTGCCTTGCTTCATTGCAGGTCAGTAAATTGTGCCTTCATAATGCAGTTATCAGGCAAATTCCTAGTCTAGAAAAGGAGTCTCAGGACTCCCTTATTCTGGAGAGATACTGTTCTGCAGATTTCAGCTCCAATCCCACTAAAACACACCTGAATCAGCTAATGAAGCAAAGTTGGAACTCTGCAGGATGGTGCTCTTCAGTAGCAGGGTTAGAGACCTCTGATCTAAAATGTATGGTATATGCCGATTATTTGCACACTCTATGTGGCAAATGCTAATCAACTTTCAATATGTATAGGGGATGTTCGGGTTGATGAAAACACTGCACTCACCTCAATTCACACACTTTTTGTGAGGGAGCACAATAGATTGGCTCGTGCCCTACGTGTGCTCAACCCTACATGGAGTAGTGAAACCCTCTATCAAGAAGCAAGGAAAATTGTGGGTGCCTACAATCAGGTAAAGACATCTAATTTAAACTGTTTCAAACATAAGCAGTAACTTTGAGTACAACATGTGCATGATCAACCTCCTCTCTCCTCTCTTTTAGATCTTGGTGTTTAAGGAATACTTGCCACATATTGTGGGCCAAGATGCTTTTAATAGACACCTTGGACTATATCCAGGTTATGATGAAAATATAGACCCTACCATTGCGAATGTCTTTGCAACTGCAGCTTTTCGTTTTGCCCACCTGGCCATACAACCAATGATATTTCGTCTTGATGAAAATTACCAGAACCACCCTCAGTTTCCAAGTGTGCCCCTTTACGAGGCCTTCTTTTCTCCTTGGAGGGTGATCTTTGAGGGTGTGTTTGAAATGCTTACTTCACAATAACTAAGAATCTTCCATCTGCTAATTGTTCTGTTCCAATCTTATTTTATTTCTGCTTCCCGTCTTACTTAGGTGGTATCGATCCTCTACTTCGTGGACTGATTGGTCGGCCAGCTAAACTGAACACACAGGACCACATGTTGGTGAATGCTCTTAGAGAGAGGCTGTTTGCCTTTACATCACACATTGCTTTGGACTTGGCTGCCCTCAACATGCAGAGAAGCCGTGACCATGGTATACCAGGTAAATATTTTTTTAATATACCAGGTAACTTGTTAAACCTTTTTAAACTTAACTTCAGAACCTTTTAAACCCGGGAACTTCAATCTTGCTCCTGGAGATTCACTGTCCTGTAATGTTTGCTTAATCAAGGTCTTGCTAGGCATACTAGAAACTTCTGTGCAAGTGTGTTAAACCCAACCATGTGAAACCAACCTGACTGCAATATCACTCCATGTTTTTCTTCCTTTTAAGGCTATAACTCATGGCGCCGGTTCTGTGGACTGTCCACCCCTCAGAATGAGCAAGAATTGGCTGTGGTAATGAACAACACTGAATTGGCTCGCAGGTTGCTTGAGCTTTATGGTACCCCTGAGAACATTGACATTTGGTTGGGAGGCGTTGCTGAGCCTTTTGCTCCTGGTGCTCGTGTCGGCCCTCTGTTTGCCTGCCTCATCTCTACACAATTCCAGCACATCCGCCAGGGGGATAGGTAAACATAATATGTGTGTAATACAATCCTTGTCTTTGAGGGCCACTATCCAGCAGAGTTTAGCTCCAAACCCTAATTAATCATGTCTGATCAGCTAGTTTTCAGTCTTTAGATAACTTCCAGGCAGGTATGTTGGGGCAAGTTAGAACTAAACTCTGCAGTGCACTGGTCCAGGAGCAGGACAGGACACCTCTGTCTAGTAGTATTTGTTGGAGTAGGTGTTAATGTTAAATGTCATGATGTGTTCAGGTTATGGTTTGAGAACCGTGGAGTGTTCACCACAAAACAAAAAGCATCACTGGCCTCTGTGTCGCTAGCCCGCATCATCTGTGACAACACTGGAATCCTCAACGTTCCCTACGATCCTTTCCGCTTCACCAGTTCTAATAGTTTTGTTAACTGTAAGGATCTCCCAGCCTTTGACCTCACTCCTTGGATTGAAACCGGTAAGGTGCCAGAGCAAAGAAGCACTTCAAACAGTCCACTGTCTGCAAATTTCTGCCTAAGCTTCTTACTTGTGCTTGCATGTGCTTGGACAATAAATAATTTTGTTAGAAATAAGCACATATCATGTATTAAAAAAAATTACAATCTGTCTGCATGGTCACCACAATTTAGTTCACCTATAATTCGGTGTTTGAACTTTCAGGTGACGATGGCATCCACATTTCAGACATTGGAAATGAGGTTAGACAAGTGTTTGTTTTATCCTAAATGCAAGCAAAAAGAGCAGGTGATTTTGTTTTGCACATGACCTATAATTTAATTTCAAATCAGTTTACTGAAACATCTCTACACGGGACACTGCTTGACAGCAACATAGTGTTGGCACAGATCTGGCCCACATCTAGCCAGTGTGAAATCCATGCAAGCCAGATGTGAGCCGGATTTGGGCCAAAACTGCTTGCAGTCTAGGTTCTTTTATCTGCTTTGCTGTACACTGGATTGGTGCAGTGACATATATTGCCGAATTATAAAGTCACGAATTTAAAGCATTTGAACTACACCAAACCTTTGTAAGCCTTTTAGACCTTCTTTTCACCTGTTGCTTGCTTCACGTGATTGTGCTTAGGTGTTGGGCAATTTAAAACTGTGATTGAAAACAGTTTATCTGTACAGCTTTTACACCTTTTTCTATTTCTAAATTCTATTGGTCTAGCTTCTGGTTTTATCCGCATCCAGATATTTTTAGCTGTATTTATGTTTGTAGCTTTATATTGAAAATTGCTGTGTTCAGTTATTTTTATGTTTTATCTTAATTATAAACACTGGTTTGTAGTGCAAACTGTTTTACCATTTACCTTATTCTCCTTGTTATTTACCTATAGCAACTAATGAATCGGAAGCCTGATCCATAGATTTACTTCCGCATTGAAGAAAAAGGTGGATAGTACAAATATGTTCTTTACAAATCTGTTTATTTCCCCTCAGATACAGATTCCTGCCAAGGGCCTCCCGGACCCAGAGGACCTCCAGGGGAACCTGGTAAGCCAGTCATGCATCAAATATGCCCTCTAAATATTGCTTAAATATCACTTAAAGATTGTTTAACATTTATTATAATTTTTAATTTTCTCAGGTCAACGAGGTGTAAGTGGCCCACCTGGACCTCCAGGACCTCCCATTAATACCACAGGACAACAGTCTGCCTTCTTTGCCTCCATTGGCACCACTCTTCCTGTCACTGCTAAGATCATTGTGTTTAATCAGGTCCTTTACAATGGACAGAACCATTATAACCAAACATCAGGGCAGTTCTTCTGCCATATACCCGGTGTATATGAATTTCTGTTCTCATGCATAGGAACTCGGACTTTGGGTACTGTTACATTAAAGAAAAATAATGCTGTACAGTTAACTGCTGTAACAATCAACCTTAATACAAGATCTTTAGCAGAAGGGAGTGTAGTTTTAAACCTGCAGAGAGGAGACGGTGTGTGGATAGAGGCTTCTCGGGGTGCTAATGGCATAGGCAGATCCAGCTATTTTTCTGGCCATATTCTTTTCCCTGTTTGAGACTATTGCATGATCCACTAATTGTTCTTTTCACATAGCTGCTGTTGTTGTTTTTTTTGTTGTTGTAGTTGTTGTTTTTTGTTGTCTATAAAATGTAAAGTGTAAATCTTCTATTTTTCCATTGACTTTTGAAAGGCATATTCTTGCTGGATCTTTTAAGTAGTTGTCCTTTTATATTGTTGTTGGTGTTTTGTTTTATTAATAAGATGACTATGACTGTTAGTTATGCAAAATTAATAGTGCAGTTATACTTAGTCTTTGAATAGTGCACTGCTTAAAGCAGTGCTCATGCAATGACTTATTTCTTTCATGTACTTTCATGTTTTTTTTTTCTGGTATATTTTTGGGTTTTGTTGTTAGATTGCAACAAAAATATTCTGTAGTCCATGGTGTGACAGCTGTTTTTTTGTGTGTTTTTTTTTTTTGCAAAGTGAAATAAACAAATAAATACATTAACCTTCTGTATCATCAATTTAGTAGCCTTGTTCTACTTTCTAACTGGTGAGTGTGAATACACAACCAAAAGGGAAAATATTTTATTTGTAAGAAGGTCCCAATTAAAGTTGTGACTTGTCAACATAAAACATACCACAAAAATCACTTAGCGGTTATTACTTTAAATATGCTTCAGCTTCTCCAGCATGCCAATCTCTGTGTGCAGTCATAACCTGATGGATAGGAGGTTGGACTTGTAACCCAAGAGTCCTAGGTCCGGCAGGGATTGTGGGACTGAAATCTCAGCACTTTCCACCTTCAATACCACGAGACCCTTGGCTTGAGCAAAGGTGTGTGTTCACAGTGTGTGAGTTTTTGTTCACTTCTCACTGCTCACAGAGCACAAATTCCAAGTATGGGTCACCAACTGGCCGCAAGTTACTTCACTTTCACTAATCGGGCTTGATTTCATCTTCAAATGGCATAGGAAGCATTTCTTCATAAACGTGTAGTAAACTTTTTCCAAGAGACTAGGAGATGTTTGGATATCTTTAAAGCAAAATTTTCTCTTTATTCCATAATTCTCTGTTCGTAGCGCTGTAGTCGTCAAAGTTGTCTGAATCATCTGACTCATCTCAGTCATCTAAATCGGCTGACTCTTCTTAATCATCTAAATCGTCTAATTAAGGCAGTGTTACATTGTAATTCAAATAGGTTTCAAGGAGGAGGGGTACATAGAGGTGGAGGAAATTAAAACAAAGCATGCAAATTAATTTCCTAGGTATAGCAACCTCCCCCATATTACACCAGTCCTGATCCAATCAGCATAGCCAACCAAATACTGGAGCAAAAGGCACCAAGAACTGTTACAAAAAACCAGGCCGAATTGCGAGCCGACTTCCTGGCAAGGAGATTTGCTGAGACGGACCAGGGTCCGCGAGGATGTGCACGTTCGTCCTGTTGAACGCCATCCTCTTCTTAAAGTCTTGTTCTGTCATGTGTTGAGGCGAGACAAGTTCTCTCTCGTGGCGTGTGTGTGTGTGCAGCAAACCCCTCAATGGAACAGAGAGCAGAGGACACAAAGATTCAAACTGCTAAATATTTCATTACAAAATAAACAGAGCAAAAGAAAGGCTGAAGGGGCAGCAGCAAAGAATACACGCAGGGAAACACAACATAACGTTAACAAGACCTCAATTCAACAAAAAGACAACGGTATTTAAACATATACAAATTAAAGGCAGGTGTACAACACAGGTGAAACGATCAAACTAATGAGGGTAAAACCAAAAGGACACAGATAAGGGGGAGAACCAGGACAAGACAGACACGTTGTTACACTGTACAATGTTACACTGTACTTCACCTTAGTTTCTAATATGATGTTATGTCAGGATGGTTTCTTAAATTTGTACTCCTACAAACATTACCACATAGCACCAAAGAAAACATTTTTACTTACACCATCAACTGAAAAGGATTGCAGCAACATCATGAGGACAGCAGGTTGGGGACATAACCACACTACCCACAAGTTGTTGAGACTTCTTGTTAATACAACTTGGTCATATTCTACTATGGTAGAATATTTGAATTTGGAAGAATTTGGAGCAGCAATCAACAGGATTGGCTTAAAAATGTGTATTTACCATTGCAGACATAAATGTTAGTGTGTGAAGCAGACTCGGAAGACATTGGATCCATTTGCACACTGAATTTTAATGTAAACAAAGTAGTAGTCGTACAGGCAAAGATCGGTGCACAGGAGAAAACACAGCAGAGACAAGGCAAAGACAGTACCAGGTAAAGCAGAGGTCCGGGGTATCAGGCGAGAGTTCGTAATCGGTAAATCCAGGCAATGGTCGGGGCAACAGGCTAGGTTCAGAATCAATAAACAGTCCAGGTAAG
>JAUCMT010000002.1:7702397-7712745 GCA_032357475.1 Enteromius thamalakanensis | reverse complement strand
ATATTTTATTTTATTTATTTTTTTGTTATATGGTAGTAATTTTTCTTACACTCCAACACAGTAGGTGGCGGAAATGCACCATAAGCTCGTTTGCCACCCGTCATTAAACCTAAAGAAGAAGAAGAATCGTGAAGGTCTTCAGGATAGTTACAGAACTTTGGCGGCAGGTGGCGCTAGTACACCATCCTAGTGAAAAGTGAGTGGGAGTGTTTGGAATTGCATTTTCCAGAATAGTAGGCTTCTCTCATTATACCATGTATACTTCACACAGTGCAAATGATTTTTCCAATGTAAAAGAGATGTCTCCTTTAGTTTTTGCAGTATTTACTAACAAGGAAATCAGGTATGTTAGATGAGGGAGACATGCAAAATGTGCAGGACAGGTTTGGTAAGCACTTGTTTATATTATTTTGCTTTATTTGGACTTTTTTTGGTCCTTGTTGTCTATATTTGTATCATTACAAGCCATTTAGACTAAACTTACTTTCTTCTGCTGCTTTCAAATAACTAACAATATCACCCTATTAAGAGAGGGAAAATTGCAGACAAGGCCAACATACAAAACCACAACATACAAGAATTTCTTTGGAAATCTTAGTCAAAGGTGTGATTTAACTTTGAATTCTTTTTTTGTCACAACCAATGATAACATTGTGGTTTACTCCTACCTATAAACAGCCCCCATTCCATGGGATTTATAATGAGGGAATTTAAAAATGACCTAAACGGAATGACAGAAATGTTTAAAAGGAAATGTGGAAAGACAATACTACTTGGTGTTCTCCAAAAAGAGAGACGGACTCCTCCCCTTGTTCACTCATGAATTCTCTCCCAATCCAGCCTACATGTGCCGAGTGCCACGTAGGCCAGTGTGGATGTGCACAATACCAGTTTAAGGCTTCGCTCCTTGCCTCTGAGTAATGGAAATCTGCTGTTTTTCAGGGGAAATCATCTGAAACAAGCTATGCAGAGTTAGCTACTAGTTTATTTTGATACATTTCTACAAGTTACGTATTTGTTAGGCCTGTTAAATTTACAATTGTTTAAAATGTTTAATTGTATCAATTAATGACCATTTTATTTAGAAAAGATATTAAGAAAAGTTATTTCTAAAATAAAAACATGTACAGGCCTGCAAACTCTGTGTTTTTCATGTGTTAAGATCACGAAGTCTATTCAAGTGCTATTTTCCAAATACAACGCCTTTTGGTTAGGCTTGGGAAATAGGCTGACGTTCGGTCAGTAACCGTCAGTATACGGTTAGATACGGTCAGTTTTAATCGGAAGCTGCGCAATTCGGAGTTTCGCTTGAACGCGAAAATGCTCCACAGCCCTTTTAACTCATGTTCCGTTTGAATTCGCGCTTCCAATACAAACTGAATTTAGTTTGAGCGATGCTTCATGCGTCGGCGTCGCTGTTATGATAATGGGCGATAGGGTGACCGTACATGCCATTTTCCCAGGACGCATCAATATGATAATTTTGTCTGCGAAACCCGCGCGCTCCAATTATGTGTCTGGCTGATGATTCCTTTTAGCTTTACCTCATTTCCTTTGGCTTACCACTTTAAGGTCGTCTGTGTTTTCAGCAGACTACTTTTACTGCATTACCTATCAACTGAAGAGAAAGCAAGCAACGTGGACAGAGGAACTAGGTTAATTACTTTCATATGTGGCTCTACTGCCCGAGGAAAGCTGCCAGAGAAGAGGGAAGCCCGGCGCTGAACGTACCGGGTGATCTACGAAAAACAACAGTGACCCAGTACAGCTGGTTCTGTTCATATGGCTCTCAGACGACGAGCACAAAATATTTTCTATTTTTCTTTCACGAAAACAGGCTGCAGTAGACATGTCAGTCAGCTAGACTGGAATGCAAGCCTTTATTAAAACGTTCGAATCAGGTTCTTTGTGGAATATGAGCAGATATTCGGACGCTTCATTCTCTGAATACCCCATTTGAGTCCTTGAGAAGAAAAACACTTTTATTTATCTCTTTGAATGCGCCAGATCTTGGAAGAGGATAGGAATTTATGGTTTTATTTTATAATGTGTTGCCATTTTAAAGTGTTGTTGTAATGCACTTTACATTTAATTTGTTCTTGTCATCGCCTACTTCACTTGCGCCAACTGCAACATTTATTTCACATTGTTAAAGTTCATTTGAGACTTACATAGTCTACCTCCTAGAAAGTCTGGGCAGACGTCCATTTTTGTCCAAAAGAAGCTCGTTTTAGCATTACGCAGGCGGTTCAGGGAGGTCATGTAGTGTTGGATGCTATTTGATTGATACAGGTTTCCAGCTGTGACATGAATCACCTGTTCAGGATAACTGTTTAGTGCAGTTTGCATGTCAGTCTATATTTTATTTTTGGAATTTATTTTTGGAAAACAGTTCACAAATGTGTTCGTGTGTATATATATATATATAATATAATATATAAATAAATAAATTTTTATTTTTCCCTGATGATGAGTTTGTTTCTTCATCGGAAGATTTTGAAATTTAGCATTACGTCACTTGCTCACCAATGGATCCTCGGGAGTTAATAGGTCCAAACAGCTGATAAATCCATTCCTCCACTGAAAAGTCTGTTGTCCTCCTACATAAAAATCTATCAGTATATTTGGATTGTTTTCACTAAAACAGCTTAATCTAAAAAAAAATTAAATAAGTGCAACTTTTTTTTACTGGATAAAGCAATATTATGACAAGGACTATTTTTTTTGGAGAAAGCAATGGTTTGAAGTTAAAAAATGTTCTGATGTATTTGTTTATTACAAATGTGCATCTTGTGGATTACTGACATTGCTTGTAAATTATTTTGATGTTTTTATCAGCTGTATAAGCTACATTTCTCTACGTGTCCCAAAGAAACAAATCCATCTACATTTTGGATGGCCATTATTTTACGTTTGAAAGTCAGGCAAGCTGTTCTAAAATAATTTAATTTGCTGCAATTTGGTATGAATGTGAAGAATAGAAGAATACCATACTATTGTTAAGTGGAAATGTGCCCTCTAGTGTGCTTAACAGAGTTTGCATAATTTTATTGCACTGGTGGATGATGAATATAGAATGGCTCATCTAAAAGCGAAGGCCACAATTTAAATATCATCCATGTAATTTATGACACACGTTCAGTGAAGCCTTAAATTTAAAGGATATTTTCTGTTGGTCTGCTGAAAAAAGAGGGAAAAAAGACTTTGGAAACCTCTGCATGTAGTCGTTCAATGTTGGTCCTTGTGGTTTGTCACTGGGCATGAGTGGTTTAAGAGGCTAGACACAGAATTTGGAGACCATTGATTATGTTTTTCTAAATAGCAATTATGGTTCCCTTGCAAGCCATATAGGATGCATCGCTCATGGGAAAGTATAAGGCAGTAGCTGGGTCAGATGAGAGTACGTAACAGTTAAAGAAAATAATGGAAAGAGGCATACGTTAAGAGGTCTGGGTGGCCCAGGTGAGTTTATGATTGAAAGTTATAAACAGTGCATCATATGACAAATGTAGAATAGTTTCCAACAAGACATGGAGCTCCTATTGTAACTAAGCTTGTGATGTTTAATGTAGCACCTCATAGAGCTGTGAAGGGCCCACACATGACTTTGCTTTTAGAAAATAGCTACAAAGTAATAAAGGATTTTGGGAAAGTTACAGGAAGAAAATAAAAAACGGATTTCATTTTATGAGCAACAACTTCCTGAACAGACAATGTAGTGTAAGTGCTTAATTTGCAGTCCTCATTCTATGAAAACATTGATATATGGAGACATTTTGCCAAGATTTTTGCCTCTTAAAAGTTCATCCAAAAGTCAGATGTCACAGCACAGCATATTGAGAAATGCTGAACATTTTCTATCTTTACCAAAACATCTTTTGTTAATAATAGATTTTTTTTTATATCTAAAGATAGTTCTTATAACAAGAACATTTATAGACGAATACAAAAAAGAAAAGTAACAAACTGTAAGTTTGGTTTCATTTTATTTTTAAATATGTTGGTAAAAATTATTAAGATACGCATTCAAGGATTAAAAAATCAGGACTTCTTGAAAATGCGTGGCACATGTATTTTGTAGTAGAGGTTTCCTTTTCATTTTTTGATTAATATTACCGTGTATGTCGATGGGAATTTTTTTATTTATTTATTTATTGGTGTACTGGTATAAAGTAGGTCACGATGAAAGCAGTTTTGGGATATTTTTTACCAATTCTTTACATATTTATTTTAAACATGTGAAATCTCACGTTTTATACGGGGCTTTTTCGTTAGCGGAGCTTTATATTACAAGAAATTTTTAAAATCAGCTCCTCCTCCCTCTTACACTTGAGCATCAGTTAGTCCAAGTGCAGAGCAGTAGGAGGTCGCACTGAGATCTTACCTTTCCGTTATGTAAGTCTCACTTGAATTAATTTAATTTATTAGGTTATTATTTTATTTTCAAGCAAGCTTTATGAAATCACAACTTAGCCCAATTTTATTGTTTCCCCAATTCAGTTACTGCAACGTTGGCAAGCAGAAGAACTGGAGAAGCCAATTTAACATTAAAAAATGAGTTCGAGTTTAATTGACACCTTAATTTACGCATTTGCGCATGTGTGTTTATTAAGTTGCATTGTACAAAGTGGTCATTCTCAGCGTCAGGGTAACAGTGGAGCGGCAGCTCTCAGACAAACCATACAATGGCAGCACAACGGCAAACTCTTTAGTATATTAAGTCAAGGCTCGGAATATCAGCCACCGTTAAAACGAGAAGGAAACAAAGAGCAGACGCAAGCCAGGCCGATAGCCATCGTCCGCAACGATGATGCGGCTACGAGAACCGACGGCTCAGCTGCTGCTGCTGCTTCGTCTTCTTCGCGAGCCTCCTCCGCGCGCTTACAGTCAGGTATCGGTGCGCGCTGGTTATCAGGTGGAGGGCGCGCTAGAGGATCACGCGGGCGCAGGAATCAAACAGAGCAGCTGCAAACATCAGTCAACGGCACCGACAGACCCGCGCTGGACGATGAAGTGATGGCTGGAGATGATCCCTACAACCCATACAAGTCTTCTGACCCGGACAACCCGTATTATAACTATTATGACACGTACGAGAGACCGCGTACTGCATCGCGCCCGGGATATGGCACAAGATACTTCCAGTATGGTAAGGACAGTATGATATCTGTCTGTCTGTCTGACTGATTTTCTTTTCCTTTTACGATTTTTGCGTCATGCTTATTTAAACGTATTTTATGTGGATTTGCTAACTTCAAAAAATGAATTGTCTAAATAATATGCCAACTTATGTTGCATAAGACTTTTTTGGTCAATCTCATCCAGTCGTGGTATAGTTTCATAAATGGCGTACAGATTATGCATTGTAATCTGTACACCATTTATGAAATTATACCATTCAAGCTATATGAAAAATGAAATGGCTAAAAAAAAGGCTAGTTTAAGCATTTTTTTTTTAAGTTTAAGCTTTTATTTGAATTCTGTTCATTTTCTTTTATCTTTTATTAAAACATTTCAGTGTTTCATAGGTTTGCCTGATCTTGTTGGAGACCCATACTACATCCAAGCGTCCGCCTACGTGCAGAGAGTTCCAATGTACAATCTCAGATGCGCTGCTGAGGAAAACTGCTTGGCGAGGTATTATTGTTGATATAAACCAGAAGAACGCACTCAAGATTTTTGGTACAGTGCTGCAACTAGAGAGAGTTAGCGCACTCGCATTCCTCAAGTGTAACAGATGAGTCATGAGAACCTATTTAAAACCCATGTGGTAGGAACATCCTATAACTCAAACCAGCTCCGTGAGAGGGGAAAGAATTAAAAAAGTCGTGCCACGATGTGAAGTGAGGAACTCTACAAACAGATTTCACATAAAGCGGTTTACATGGAAAAATGATCACATGCTTGACTGCAAAACACATTACTGGGGCACACAGAAAATAGTTCAGTGTAATTTCTTTGGAAATGTGCATCTGTAGTTGTTCCATGTGCACTTGAAATGTGACCACAGGGCCAAGATACACATTCTGAAAGCTGTTAGGACAATACAGGAAACTTAAGGAATGTTTGATATTATTTTGTAACCGTTGGGCTTTTTTTGTTGAGCAGCACTGCATACAGATCCAGTGTGAGAGACTATGACACGCGTATGTTGCTGAGGTTCCCGCAGCGAGTCAAGAACCAAGGAACCTCCGACTTCCTTCCCAGCAGACCGCGCTACACCTGGGAATGGCACAGCTGCCATCAGTAAGTCAAAATCTGACAGCTTTCTGCAGTTGCATGTTTAGTGATGCATCACAGACCGCTTTTAAGAACTTTTAAGAAGGTGTGTGTTATACAGTTAACCGAATTCCTTAGGCAAAAGTAAGATTGTGAAGCTTTATCGTGGCTTGAGTGTTGTATCTAACTGATGTCTGAATCTAGTGATGGTGGTGCTGTTTTTATAGTGAAAAAGGTCTGTGTTCTTGTCTAAATGAAAACACTAAAGGAGGCCCACTAATGCTGCTATACTTCAGTTGACTCCGTAATAGCTCACTGCATAGTTTCGTCCTGAAGTAAGCTGTGTCTCACCACCAACTACGGCATACATTTGGACAAGCTCCAGTGTATACAAAGACTTAAGGTCTTATGCATAAATGAGGTGTAAGGTCTGTGTGCTGACCTGCATTTATTTGATGTGTCATAATATAAAAATGTCTGGCTGTTATTTATTTTTATGCTGCACAAACTGTTTTTTTTAAGCTGAATCATCCATTAAGATAATATAATGTAATTATGGGCTATGCTTTGGTTTTTTCATTTGGTTAAAAGGAATATTTCATCCAGAAATTACTTTTTTGAATTATTTACTTATTTCAAACCTGTAGACTTTCTTTAGTCTTTATAAAAATAAAAGGAACATTTTTGAAGAATGTACTGGTTGCTTTTTCCCATTTAATTACAATCAATATACACTGGAGCTTTTAAGCTTCAAAAAAAGCCAATGTCTGATCAATGTCTGATTTGTAAATGAATTGGATCTTGTTAATTCAATAAATCATTCATTTAGTTCCATTTCGCAAAATAATCTAAAAGATTTGTTTACAAATATGATTTATTTCTAGACAAGTCCGACTGCTCTCCTTCAACTCATAACTTTGCCATCAGTGATTCTCAAATTAACAGCTTAAGGGGATGATTGAATTTCAGTCTGTTTCTTGTTTTGATTTAGAAGACTTTAAATATGGCACTGGCACACAAATTATATAAATGCTTTTATTATGCTTTTATGGTACTTCTGTTATATTTATAAAGCTCAAAAGTCTCAATTTATTGTAACTGCATGGAAAACAACTTCATAAAAACCACCGTAAAATTTTCTCCTGTTGTGGATAGAACATGAAAAAGTGTATTATAAGAGAATTTTCATCTTTGCTTGAACAATGCATGCCTCCATTGAGGCTATTTAAGGTGAAATAAGCACAGACTGGTGTGGTGTAAATTCCTGCTCACACTTCATCCATGGAGTTCCTTTGGAAAGGTTCTGCACAACATTATTTTTTCCCTAAAGATCTGATAAATGTCCCAGTATTCAGGAAGTTCATTTATTGGATTACAGGGGTGAAAATTAATTAAAAAATCAGAATAAAAAAAAAGCTTTATTAAATATGTTTGCTCGTATAAGGAATTTGTTTTAGTGTCACAGCTTTCGGTACACAGAGACAACAACACACAGATAATAAAAAAATAAAATGAACACACACATGTATAAAATCAAAAAGAATAATAATTGTATGTACAGGTGTGCTATATATAAAATAAAAGAATATTAAAAAATAAGAAATAAGATGTACTAGGATGTAGGGTTATAAATATCAGGTTATTGCATATATTTTTTTTGCAGGTCATTGCCTAAGGAAAGAAACTGTTCTTGTGCCCAATTGTCCTGGTATTCGGCACTCTGTAGTGCCGACTAGATGGCAAAAGTTCAAAAAGGAGATGGCTTGGATGTGAGGGATCCAGAGTAATTTTCTGAACCTTTTTTTCACTAATCAATAATATCCTTGTAGTCTTCTGAATTCTGGTTTTATAGCTGAGCCAAACCAGACAGTTATTGACGTACACAGGACAGACTCAGTGAAAGCTGAGTAAAACTGTGCAACTCTTGTGGATGGCAAGCATTTTAAATCCTATTAACTAACCCACCTAGAAATGCGATTCTCAGAGGCAGGCAAAATTTGAATGCACCGGTTGTAAGTGATGCATGATGATAACCTGATTTACTTTGCTGTTTCTAGACACTACCACAGCATGGATGAGTTCAGTCATTATGACCTGCTGGAATCTAGCTCTCAGAGAAGAGTAGCAGAGGGGCACAAGGCCAGTTTCTGTCTGGAGGACACATCCTGTGACTACGGCTACTACCGACGATATGCCTGCACCTCCCACACTCAGGTCACTTTCATTTATTATGTATTTTCTATGACTCTTTTCCAAAACTACATAACTGAAATGAAACCTATGACCGATTTGGAACATGTTTTTTTTTTAAATAGTGCTTCTCATGAAATACACACAGAAAGCTCAGTTCACAAATGATTTCTAAAAACTTTGAGGTTGGCATGTTGGTAAGATCTCAGGACTTCTACAATAAGCATAAGAACTACATGAATTAACATATTTGAAATTAAAGGGTTATACCCCACCCCAAAAACTTTGTCCTTAATCACTATAGCCCCGTGTCGGTTCTAAACCTGTAAAAGCTTTGTTCGTCCTCGAAACACAATTTAAGATATTTTGGATGAAAAAAGGCTTGTGATTGTCACATTGACTGGCAAGCAAAATACACTGTCAAGGACTAGAAAAGTACCCATCATCTACTATAAGTGGTTCAACCGTAATGTTATGAAGTGTCAACAATACTTTTGTACGGTAACACAAAAATAATGACTTTTATAATGACATCAGTGTGTAATGACTGATAAAAAAAAACCTCCCAAAACACTAAATTCAGAATGGATTTCGAAACCCTCCAATAAACCCGAGAAAGGCACTACATAGCTAAATGAAACCTCATATGTGACAGATTTTAAACTTTGTACATTATAACTGAAATATTCACTGACTCACTGAATGATAGAATGTATTTCTGATGATTAGCATGTTATCAAATACCATGGTAATACCATGTAGCAAAAACATGGTTCATTTGTAGTTACCTCTGTTTAATCAATCAATCAATCAATCAATCAATTACTTTTATTTTTATAGCACTTTTAACAAAACAGATTGTAGCAAAGCATTGAACATTATCAAAAAGGAGAACAGAGTGATGGTAATGTATAATGACGTTTATTTATCAAATGAAGAGATGGTCTCTGTAATCAAAATAATGATAATCACTAGAAATTAGGTGCCCCAACTAAGCAAGCCAGAGGCGACAGCAGCAAGGAACCAAAACCCCATCCATGAGAGAATGGAGAAAAAAAACCTTGGGAGAAACCAGGCTTAGTTGGGGCCGGTTTTCTTCTGGCCAGATGCCCAGCACCTAATTTCCAGTTCAGGATTAAGCACGTCAGATTGTGCAAAGGACTTATAGTGTGTGTGTGTTTGTGTGCATTTGCATATGGACTAAGAAACAGAATAACAGAGAGACAGACTAATATTAGCGTAAATTCCATTATTTTTTACGATGTAACAAGTACATTGTGTGTTAAGGGGAGAGGAGTGTTTCCTGATCTAATTAATGTAGCCAAACAATCCTTTAATGGATTTGATTAATAAATATGTATTAGTGTGTTAAGTGTAAACCAGAGTAAAGAGTTGTGTCTTTAATCTAGATTTAAACTGACCGAGTGTGCCTTCCTCCCAAACTGTATTAGGTAAATTGTTCCAGAGTGTGGGTGCAAAATAGGAAAAAGATCTGCCAACCGGTATTATTATCAAATTGTTTTGAGAATGCAGTGGACATTTGGGACTATAATGTGATAGGAGCTCACTAAAGTATTGACGAGCTAAGCCATTCAGGGCTTTATGAGTAATTAACAAGATTTTAAAATCTAAACGATGTTTGATAGGAAGCCAGTGCAGTGTTGACAGAACCGGGCTAATATGCTCATACTTCCTGGTTCTAGTAAGTAATCTAGCTGCTGCATTTTGAACCAGCTGTAGTTTATTTAACCACCCAATAATGCATTACATTAATCTAACCTCGAGGTCATAAACGCATGAATTATAATTTCTGCATTTGATGTTGAGAGCATAGGTTGCTATTTAGATATGTTCTTGAGATTGAAAAATGCAGTTTTACAGATGCTAGAAACATGGCTTTCAAATGAAAGATTGCTATCAAACAGCACACCTAGGTTCC
>JAUCMT010000002.1:7680241-7692728 GCA_032357475.1 Enteromius thamalakanensis | reverse complement strand
TAGAGTTCATGAATGAATAAAAATGTGCCAGTGTATACACTAGTTGTTTCTTTTGTGTTCATGTAAAAAAGGTTTTTAAGGAGGAGATCCATGAGCAACATAACTGTTTTGGAAATATTGTTTGGAGAAATTTTGCATTATATCAGTGGCTCACCAATTAGTGGACTGGCATCGAGCGGAATACTTGTGGATTATCATGATGTTTAAATCAGCTCTCATTCTGAGGGCACACATTCACTGCAGAGGATCCTTTGGTGAGCAAGTGAGCAAGGGGGTGACAACATTTTCAGATGTGTATTTCTTTGGGTGAAGGGCTGATTATGTATTACCCTCTTAGAAGCACAGGTGGCAGCACTGCATCTGTGGATCTTGCGTGCGATGGAGAAGAAGCGCGTGGAATATTTTCAATTCTTCCCATGTCAGGCGCCTAGTGAACTTGACAACCATTAAAATTACAGTGAAGGACCAACAACAAATCTCTTAGTTATTTGTCCTGTTGTTCAACACTATAACGGATATATATTGCCGAATCATGCATCCTATAGAAGTGTCAATCCCGTCTTTTCGGTCGGAGGGCAGTAACGTGGAGAAGGGCTACACGGTGAGTTCAAAAATCTCATATCAGATCGAGCCAGCGGGCGTAAACAAGCTTTCATTAAAACGTACAACAGCAAACAATACGCGTCACCTCAATCAATAACGATTAACGTTGATTTTGAGGCGTAGATGTGTCTTAAAAGCTAGTAAACTGACCACTTAGAGCATGTTGCGGCGCGTTTGAACTGGATTGTAACTCGCCAACCCCGCCTTTGATGCCCAAAATGATGTCTATGTTTTAAAATAGTGTGTATTGAAAGTTAATCGATTGTGATACACAAGAGTCATTCCCATTCACTGCATTATTTGTAAAAGAAATAATGGAAGCGCGCTTTTTCTCACCAGGTTTTCAAGATCGAGGTGCTCATGTGTGGTAGACAGCATACTGTCGGGAAACGATACAGTGAATTTCACGCTCTACATAAAATGGTAAGCATGCATACATTGGTTATGGTATCATGCGTTTTCTGGTAAATCTAGGGACATTTTAACAGACATTTTATTAATAAGGTTATATAGTTAAGGAAATAGCTAATATGAACCATATTACACAACACAACTACTAAATGCTAAATGCAATTTTATTTTTGTTAAATGAACATAAGTCAGTATGCAAATTTGAATGAAATACAAATTTACCACGTTTTCAGTTTACATTTTATTTATCTGTGATTCATTCATTTAGTAAAACAAACTGACACACATCTTTATATATTTAATAAAAATAGTAAATTGAAATTTTATCATATGACCCTTTTAACATTAACAAATTATATATATTCTAGTGCTGTCAAATGATTAATCAGTCACAAAGTAAAAGTTTTTGCCTATGTAATGTGTTTGTTTGTGTATATAAATACATACATACAGTGAGGCAAAAAAGTATTTAGTCAGCCACCAATTGTGGAAGTTCTCCCACTTAAAAAGATGAGAGAGGCCTGTAATGTTCACCACAGGTTTATCTCAACTATGCAAGACAAAATAAGAAACAAAAAATCCAGAAAATCACATTGTAGGATTTTTAATGAATTAATTGGTAAATTCCTCTGTAACAAAAGTATTTGGTCACCTACAAACAAGCAAGATGTCTGGCTCTCACGGACCTGTAACTTCTTTAAGAGGCTCCTCTGTCTTTGACTCAAACAGTAGTGTTGGATTAAGAGTCCGAGTCCTAATATATAGTGCTGTAAAATAAGTGGTAATACTAATAAGTTATAGCCTAAAATATAGCTAAACGAAGACATTAAATACACTGACTAATAGTTTTTGTCCTGAAACATTTCCACAGTTGTCCCCAGGGTCATTCCAAAAGGGTGCTAATATAGATAATTACTGTTTATATTTTACAGAGAAATTCTGGAATGTGAGCAACAGCATGTACTTGTAAAAAATGTGGAGTTTCTCAAGGAGCTCCCTAGGAAAAATCTGCAGATTCTCAGCTTATTTTTTAATGTTTTTACTGTACAGTATGTTCTAAGAAAGAATATTGATTGTTAATTGTGTGCTGCTACAATAAATAATTTATGATTGTGTACATTCAAGAAAGATGATATAGGATCTAAGTCTGTGTCAGTTAAAACAGACATTCATGGAATTTCTGCATTTTTCAAAAACTGTAAATTGCGTAAAAGAAACGTGACTGCCCTCTGTGACACCTTCTGGCCAATTTGTTAAATGTTTTCCCTTTCGTCTATTCTTTATAGCTTAAAAAGATAATTAAACCTCCAGAAATTCCTTCAAAGCATGTGAGGAACTGGGTGCCGAAGGTTCTTGAGCAGAGGAGACAGGGACTCGAGCTCTACCTCCAGGTATTGAATGATGTGATGCTCAACAAATAAAATCACATGATGAAAAACAGTCATTTCCTGTTTCCTGGAATAACCATTTCATATTCTTTGTGTGTGTGTGTGTGACTGTAGACTATAATCATGGAAAATGAGGTTCTTCCAAAGATATTCTTGGATTTCCTCAATATCCGCCATTTCCCGTCACTGCCAAAAACTGAGAGTTGTGGGTAAGGCTTTTAGTTTGTAATTTTGTCTGAAGTAAAGGCCTTAGAAAATAGACTTTTGCACAAACAAAGACCATTCAAAATAGTAATTCAGAAAAGACCATAGTGTACGTGTATATTAAAGTGATTTTCTGTTTATCATTCCGTTTAGATCATTTGAAACTGAATCAGAGGAATCAAGGTATGTTGGCTACACTATTCTAAAATAGGCACAGCACATTAACAGGTTTTTCTATAAAAAAATAAATAAATAAAATTTTAGATCTATTTTGATGTCAAGTTCTCTTATAAAAATGTTTTGAGAAGTTATTGCGCTAGCTTGGAAATGACACCGCCCGCATGATAAATTTCACAGTCTGCTTTGTGTTTTTTACACTCATCAGAAACCCAACTGACTTGTGAGTCATTTTGTTCTCTCTCTGACCTTTCCTCTCCAAACCTTGCAGTAAACTTACACATCAACCAGCACTTCTTTTCCAGAGGGATCCCTATCTGCTGCCTACCACTAGCGGTACATGTCTGTCCTTAACATCTCATAACGTTTATTTTTTAAATTCTTTTTAAGGAAGAGAAGAATTTATATGCATTCATGTTTTGATCACTCCTGCTCATGGGTGACTGATAAATATTTTATTATTTTATTTAGAAATATGCATGTTAAAATAAAATTGTTAGGTTACACAGATCTAAAAATATAGATGGTAAATATAGTTCATAATACTTAATAAAGCATCATGAACTATCAGTAAAACAGTTTTGTTTTTTAAACACACACACACACACACACACACACACACACGTATAACACTGAAACTATTCTTATGAATCAGATAGACAACTCCCATCCTTGCTGAACTGACTCATGACTCATTCGCTCACTGAATCACATATTATTATGTCTGAATTGAACTGAGAACTTCAATCAGTCTAATTGTGGCTCATTTGTTTCTGTGTAATTAAAATTTCTTGTCTTGTAATAAATAGTATTTTACTACAAGACGTGCTGCAAGAACAAAATCTTGTAATAAACTCTGCATGTACACATGTATGGTTTTAAAAAAAACAATTAACCTTTTTATCCATGTTTTTTTTTATTATTGTTTGCAGATACCTTTTCTAATATGGTTATTGAAGGTGTGATACGTGGAATATTTTACCCAGACTTCCAGCCAAGTTAGATCTCAGTGCTACGGATGACTTCACATCAAGTTCATGGATGAAAAGGGATTCGTATTACCAACACTAAATCACACAGAACCAGTTTAACAAACTTACTCATTACAGCCTTGAGACTGTAGTCTGGCATCAGCACTCCATGACATTCTGGTTTGTTTTTATGTTTCTGTATTTGCACAAATTTAGATTTTAGTTTTACACAAAGTAAACATTCATATCGCCTGTCAAATCAAGGTCTCGTTTAATATCAGAAGTACCTCTGCATATATTTGCACATCTTTCCATGTCTCATATGAGATCAGAAAAACATCTGATCCACTGATTTTGTGTTTCTCCAAGTGAGGTGACTTGGAGGAAAGGAAGTTGTTGGAAGAGCCTTGAACTTTTTCTTTTTGTACTGAATTATTGTATAAACATTATTTTGTTTCTTTGTTTTGGATGTGGCAATTATCAATTACCAGCCTTGGCTTACAATCATCAAAAAGGGAAGTACTGAATGAACCAAACCAGTGTAAAGCCGGTCTAGATGTCTTGTATCATGTTACAACCCAGAACTGTGAAAAGAAGCTGTTGTTAAAGTATAAAACTTAGCTTTCTCCACTGCTAACCTGCAGCTAAGTATATCATTTTCAGTTGATTACCTTTTTTGAAAATGCAGTTTAGCCTGGACTAATATTAGTCTAATATTTTAGGAACTTCACTGTGTAGTAAGAGTGCATGAACACTAGTTGTAAATGCTTTTCACTACTGTTGGACGTAGTAATGGAGAAGATAGTGAATGGTCAAACTGAAACAGGATTTATGTACCATTTCAAGCAGCACTAGATCTTAATTCTGTGTATGGACAATGTGCCATTCCATTATTTCTATTTTATTGTTAACACTTTGGATTGACTTATGCACTTTAACAAGGGTAAAAAAGATCAGTTGTGATTTAATATTATTTTAAACCTGACAGCAATAAAACATTACATTTATTCATTAATTGAATACTCGTCTTTCAATTGTTATATGACACAATGAGGTAGTGTTGCATTTTGTTTATTCAAAAAAAATGGACATACAGACAAATCCCATTGGAACAGCTTTTGTAATCTTACAATCATAATGTGCATATAAAAGCCTTGAGAAGGTTTACGTTGCATAAAAAGCATTTTTCATAATAAAACTTATACATTAATATGGAGCTTGTTTTATGACCAAACTATTTGAATTATGTAAATTAATTATTGACAAGAGTCATTTAACAAAACTGAATATTATTGTATATGGGTTTTAAAATAGTTTTGAATTTTTTTTACTTAAATACTCAACATTTGAAATTTAACACAAATTATATTTTAAAGGCAGAGTTTTATAGACATGTATTCAAACGACAGATTCAACATATCCAGTTAAAAAAATACAGCTTCAAGATTTCAAAGATGAAGAAATTCAAAACGTCAAGTCAGATTAAAAAAATTCTGATCTTACAAAAACTAGGTCAGAGTTCATTCACAGGGAAGAGTAGATGATCTCAGAAAAGTCAAACGCAGCATTTTGGCTAATCACACAGCTGCAGTAGTTTTACATATTCCATAACAGTGGCTTAACTACACACACTGCAGGCAGTGCACGTGCAATGAAGTTACTATGTTATATTATTTATAGAAGTATTAATGAAACAATATAATTCAACATATAATATAATAACCTTATTTTTATATTTTAGATGATTTTCATGTTTAAAATGATTTGCCATCTCCTCATTGGACTTGTGCCTCAGAGAGAAATGCATCTTATGGATTAGTGAAAGAGGAAAATTCAAATAAAAACTATTTTAAAACCCATATAATATTCAGTTTTGTTAAATAACTCATGTAAATTTTAATGATTGACATAATTCTAATTAAAATAGTTTAGTCATAAAACAAGCTCCATACATTAAAGACAATTTGATACCTGTCCATGTTTGGCACATTTAATTCAAAGTTCAACTGCATTTGTGAGAATGTTTGAAGCTTACCCTTTATAATATATATATATATATATATATATATATATAATTCAATTCTCATTCAAATATTCAATTCAAATAGGTTTGAATAATAAGTGTAAAGTTATTAGTTTTCCGTAGGAGAAATAAGCTTCCATATATTAAAGAATAGTTTACCCAAAAATTAGATTTTAAATATAAATCCTCATTTTAGCTTTATGTTGTTCTAAAACTGTATGACCATGGTGGAACACAAAAGTAGAAATATTAAAGAATGTTCCCGCTGCTATTTTCCATAGAATGACAATTCATTTAAACAGAAACATGTACCATAAAATAGTCTTTACAACTTTTAACTTTACAACTACTATAAAATACTACAGTATAAAATCTTAAAATCCAACGGTCATATGGGTAAGAACAACATGAGGGTGTGTAAAAGATTACGGATTTTCATTTTTGGGATTTAGCAAATAATAAAAAGGAGGGGGGGGGGGAATGTAAACAATAAACTGATATGTTCACAAGGATGGAATTCTCCAAAATACTGACCTATTAAAGCATTTGTTGATTTGCAGCTTAGTAACAGTGTCTTTTCTTACAGCTCTCCATGGCCCACCTCATTTTTAAGATGCTCTTCCTGACTGGTCTGGCTCTCGGGCTCCTTCATGTTGGCGTAAGCCACTTCTCTTGTCAGTTGCTCTATAGGTGGCAAACCCACGGCCAGGTTACGCAAAGCGATGGCTGTCATTAGGAACCTCAAAAGACAAACCAAAATAACACTATTCACTTGTTCTGTTATGACTGTACACAGGTCGTCATAGAGTTAACATATTAGCATACCCTCTTCTAATCGAGTAGTATTTCTTTGAGGCAAATCTCTGGAACCTTTCAATCATAGAAGCTTCTCGTCTCTTTTTCACCTCCTGCATGCGCTTCTGTCGTTTCAGGAAGAGGCGTACAACAGGGTCGATCACATTGTCATCTGAGTTCTGGTCGTCGAGACCAGTGATGAGCGGCTGCAGCTCAGGAGGCAAAGGCTCTGTTTCTACAAACAACAAGTTTTTACAAGGGAACTATACAAAAAATTTGCTACATTCATATTTTAAATAAAGATGTTGTGGGCTCTTGATGTCGTCTTTTTTTTGCCTGTCTAAAAGGTTTGTACACTGACCTGATTTGAATTAAATCTGAATTGGTGTTGTTGCTATGAATGTGGTTTGTTGTTGTGGGACTACATTTTAAGAATCTGTCTCAGATCTGCTGATCATGCATCCTAACACAACATTATATACAAAAAACTAAGGTGAAGTATATTGTATTTAGCATTTAAAGTAAATATGTTAATATCAAACTTTGCAGCAAGAGATTCCTGCCAGTTCCTGTCCTCTTATGGACCTTTTTCATGCTCTGCGTTCGAAAGCCGAAAGCTTTGTGTAGTTGTGTAAAATAACTCCCGCTGTAGTCTGTATGAATGGCAATGCCCGTAGCACGGGGTTGTTGTGATTTAAAAATAAACCTGTTTGTACCTGTGTGCCGCCGACATGATCACAGTGGAAATAGCTTACTATACTTGTTTAAAAATAAGTCCTTATTCAAAATTATTCTAAATATTTAACTTATTTGTGTACATTCACAATAAAAACTTGCTTTTGTAAATAATTGGATGCCGCTTTCAAGAGCACATCACAAGAATTAACTGAAATTTTTGCATATAGGCTGCTACTTGTTGCTTTTGTTTTTCTTTTGTTTTGTCAATTTATTATTTATTTACAAAAAATACATATTTAGCATATGGACCTTTTTCTCTTTTATAGCTTATGTTTTTCTGTTCGCACAAGCTCTGCATGTAATGTGATGTGAATTCGGTTTATGCTGCTTTTTCCATGTATAGAATTAATCCCTGGAAACAAATTAAACTATTTTTAATGGGTCACAAACACATATCAATTCAAATTTAATTTACTTGTATGGATGATATTCTGACGCATATTTCATGATTTAAATGGGAGTGCTAGGTGTATGAATTTTAGAGACAGACCAGCCTTTTACTTAAAAAATAAAATGCAATAAAATCAGGCAAGCTTATACATCTTACAAAAAAAACCAATGACTACAGACTGTTCAAATTAAAGATTAGTTTTAAATGCTTTCATGCACTTACAGTACTTTTCTATCCGTTAGGCTACAATAGTCACGTATAAGATCAAACTGGAGTTGTTCAAATATATTCAAATTTTTTTTATCCCAGAGAAATTAAAAAATAACTGGTTTTACTATCTCAAACTTGACATATCCTTTGAGTTTGAGTGCACTGAATAGAAGTTTAATGTAGATACAATTTTGAAATGAATAGTAGGCCTAAAAGCTGTGCAATAACAAAACAATAACGCTAAAAACAAAATGAAAACACTGCATATTCCGAGTATTTCTCCACTGTGAGCAGTCGCAGGCAGATTACTCATTTATCTCATGACTGTTGCAACAACGACACTTACAAACTTCTCACTTGCATGTTTCATGGAATATTACACATATAATATGGTATCATCTAATGTTGAGTAAATTATTTTAACAGAGAATCAGTTTATTTTACTGCTAAAGCAATGCTCGTAATACAGTTATTTTTTATAGTTATTTTTATTGTTTTAATTATTGCTCAATGTACTGTTATCATAAACACTTTTTGAACACAGATTTTATTGCTCTTTAATATGATGTTGTTTGCATGTCATTGTTGCTTTTATTTTTTTTTTTAAGTAAAAAAAAAAAATCACCTGTCTCTGAATGTGGATAGCGTATAAACAGCATGACTTTGTGCTTTCATGAAATATTCGTCAGAATATCATGTCAACATTTGTCCTCATTTCATCATACCAGATTAATGATGGAAAACTGTAGTTAAAGTGTTTTGATGAAACCTCTACTATTGAATTTTTAATTTATCACAAAAAATAAACCTGTGCTACGAATATTGCCATTCATTCAGGCTAAAGCAGAAGTTATTTTACACAACAATTTAAAGCTTACAGTTTCCGAAACACGGAACGTCAAATGAGGCTGATTACTGATACTTTTTGTCACCTTTTGTTTGTTTTGCCTTTTGCTCTAGTATTTGATTAGCTATGCTGATTAGATCAGGACTGGTGTAATAGAGGTCATTACCCAAGCACTGCCCCCCTAAATGTATATAAGCTACAATGTATCACTGCTATAGTTAGACAAATTTGATGACTACAGCGCCACGAACAGAGTGTTCTGAATAAAGAGAAACTGCTTCTGCTTAAAGATATCCAAATGTCTACTGGTTTCCAACACATTTTTTGGACAAATTATTTATTTTATCAGGATTAAGGATGCATTTGATTAATTAATCAGTAGTAAAATTATTGATTTAAAATAAACCCTTCTTTTGAACTTAATAAATGATAATAAAAAATATTTAGCAGCAAATCAGGATATTAGAATAATTTCTGAAGGACTGTGTGACACTAGCCAAGTTTCCTTCCAGTTTTTACACTGTTTTGTTATTGACAAAGAGAATTTGTTTTTTCTCAAAATTTGCTGTCTCCAACCTTTTTCGATCAAACAAGCCTTAGTTAATTAGCCACAGATAAAATGGCGTGCATGTTAATGTCATGCTTAAAAAAATTAAATGTTGCCTTAGGTTTAGTGCATAGCAAATAAAACAACAAATAAAAAAAACCTTAAGCTGTTTCCATATGTTTTCCAGCTGTTTTCACTTATTGTGCAAAACATATGCAAATAGTCTGTTCCTAATCTATTTGAAAAAAAAAACGTTTTCATAAAATTTTCATAGGCAGGTGCAGTTGTATTTTTTTGTTGTTTTCTTGTCCTGCTTGAATTTTATTAGACTGTATTGGAAATAGGAATATTAATTTAAATTATTTTATTATTAACCGACAAGGTTATGCAAAATTACAAGTAAATTAATTTTGAATAGATACGTGGCTGTGACCCATTAAAAATAGCTTAATTTGTTTCCAGGGATTAATTTTATACATGAAAATTTACATTCACATCACAAGCAGAGCTTGTGACATAAGCTATAAAATAAATAAAAAGGCTCATATGCCAAATATATATTTTTTTGTAAAGAAATGAACAAAATGAAAGAAAAACAAACGCAACAGGTAGCAGCCTATATGCAAAATTGCAGTTAATTCTTAGGATCCAATTATTTACAAAAGCACAACCGTTTTTATTGTGAATGTACACAAATAAAATAAATATTTAGAATAATTTAGAAGAATTCTTTATTTTTAAACTAGTTAGCTGTTTCCACTTCGATAAGAATTTTTTTTAAAATAAAGTGATCCTGTCAGCGCCGCACGCAGTAACGCATTAAACTACTAACTCAACTATATCCTGAACAAAATTAAACCTAATAAATTTTAACACAGACAAGGCTTAAGGTAGTCTCAGACTAAATTGCATGTTTGAGCTGTCTCAGATGAAAATATCTTGCTCTGACATATCTTAAAACATGTCAGTGTCATTGTTCTGTGTTAAGATGCACACCGGTAAAATTTTCTTATAAGGCATGTTTGTAACTGTTGCTTAAATATGTTAATTAAACTAATGCCTAGTCCTGGCTTAAGCTAAGCCCCGTTTGTGAAACCGGGCCTTAAAGTACTAAAAAGAAACATCAAATGAAGATATTTATGTTTGAGAGGCAACTCATCTTTTTACCATATATAAAATTTTGGATGCAATAATATAAATATGATTTAATGCGCATTTGAACTAGGCTGCTGTGCTTTGACACGACCAACACCACGGTTTGTTCACATTCTGTCATGTGACACTGCATTTGTTTTCGTTAAAGCCCTTTTCCTCAACAAAAAGTGTTTCCAAACTATTTTTTATGACATTTGAAGTATCGATACATAATTTATGTGCTAAAGTTAAACAGAAACAAAATTATATTGATAATTAGCATTTCCATCAGCTATAGCAGTAAAAAAATTTGGATGGAAACCTGGCTACTGAAGACTTGAGTAATAATTGAAAATTAAGCACTACATTACAGTATTAAAATGACATGTTTAAACATATTACAACAGAAAACTGCACCTTAAATATTTTCAAAATATTATTATTTATTTTTTTACTGTTTTTTTGTTTAATAAATGCAGGCTTTAAGAGTAAGCAAACTCACTCTTTCAAAAACATTTGTTTTTACTTTGAAGGAATTTATAATAGTTGTGATATCCCAAGTTTTCCCATGCTATGTTAAAAAAAAAAAACATACCTGTTCCATTGCGCACTTTCTCTTGAAGTTCAGAAAGCTTTGTGAAGTTCTTCTGAAGCTCAGCTTCAGTAGTATTTACATAGATGTACATGTAACATGAAGGCCCTTCAGATATAGTGTACACCTTATGGTATGCACCTGCTGCAATCTTAATACACAATAAATTACATTTATCACATCAGTTCAACTGTAAAAATTAAAAATTTCAGAGCAGAATTAATCAGAGTTCTTTAAAGAGGAATGTACAATTGTACCTGCATCTTTTCACCAGGTTGTAAACTATAGTTCTTCTTCTCTTCCACCATTTCAACATTTATCAGACCCTCTAGGACTTGAACGCTGGTGTTGCCAAGATCCTCACTCACAAAGTTTTCAAGATAAAGGCCTGTGAATTCAACAACAAGCAGAAGCAAATGAGCATCTGTGTGGGTAAATAAAATAATACAGTAACAAAACACAGAAATATACCTGGGAAGTCAGCGATGAATACCACTTCAGTTTGGTTGTCTAAAGACCCTTCAATCTCCTCAAATTTAGTTCTCCATGGTGAGAGGTCAACAAGCAGCGGCATGAGCCATGAATTGGGCCGGAATGGTGACCAGTCTGCCTTCACAATGTCAACACGTGGGTCAAATATCCTGCAGGTGAGAAAGAGAGAAATTTTTTTACTTTTGGTCTTAGATTATCATTCTTTATGAATCAAAAAACATCTAAATCTAATATAAATTGAACAGTGTTAGCATTACTAACCTTTGCTGGAAGCGGTCGTTAATGGACACCCAAATGTCAAAGTAGATCTCTGGGTTTGAGATATTTAAGTGTGGCAGATTCTCACTGAGGCAAGTGGCGTACTGCTTTAACATGTCTCCATGGTCCTTCCATCTCCGGCTCTGAGTGAAAACCTGCACCACATTGAAAAAGATAATAAGCATCTAAAAAGGCAGTATGTAGTGGTACAATTTCAGTGAGTTTCACACTGTACTAAAATAAAGAATATTGTAGGCCAAAACAAGTTAAGCTCTATTGTAATGACAGTGTCTAGAGCTGGGCGGTATGACCGAAAATGTATATCACGGTATTTTTCAAAATTATATCGATGTCACGGTGTTTGACGGTATTTTTTTTTTTCGTGCATGACTAGATGACAACATTAACATATGATGGTTGTTTTATCAACGTCAGATTTTTTAAAGCCGAAGTATTTCCACACAACCGACAAGGCTCCTCTTTTTGAAAGAAGTTCCTCTATGTCTGTGACATTAGGTGCGTTCGACTTCATGCGGCGCCGCAATAAATCGGCTGCAGTCTTACAAAATGCATTCTGGTAAGATCATTTGTCCGAATTTGATCGGCGCCGCAGCCGCCTTTCGATCACCATGTGCGGCCGCCTCTTTACTCCTCCCCCGACTGCAATGGGCAGCTTTTGCCAGCCGGAGGCAGGCTAGTGTAGTGC